>CABHPH010129790.1:0-29212 GCA_902168325.1 Peromyscus nudipes | reverse complement strand
CACACACACACACACACACACACACACACACGCATACACCATTATGACAAGCACAAATGTGTATGTAAATACATATATATTCCTAAATATAACTTTTAAAGTCCATATAATGCTGTATGTATGCTTTGGGGGCTGACCATTTGGTACCAAACAACCAATTGGTGTGTTCTTCCCTGGGAAGGGCCACCCCTCCCATTTCCTCAGTTGCCTATAGTTCTTTGTGTAGAATTGAGGCCTCATGGACTTTTCTCCATCCAGTCTGGCATGTTCATTGGTGTCATCCTTGTTCAGCTCACATTTGGGCAACAATGTTGGTGAGACTCTATGGGTATATCTTCTGACCTTACTAGGAGACACAAGTGCTAATAATTTTTCAGATGTCCTTAATGTTATTTTATCTACTTCCTTCCTTTTCCTGTATTTACCTTCCTCAAGAGCCCTTCTCCATTTCCCCTAGTAGATTACTTGTATTCTGCTTTTCTGCTTTACCCTCTTCCCATCTTTTTCTGTATTTACCTCCCTCCACCTCCCTAAGGAGCTCCCCTTTTCCCATTTCCCTGATCAGGTCACTTGCACCCTGCTAACCCCCTCTCTGTTGCTCCCTAACTCTACCATTCTGGCAATGGTCCCGCTTTGCTTTCCTGTTTTCTGTAGTCACAAAAGGCTATGTGCTCACATCTGAAGATTGGAAACTAGGTACCTGCAGTAAGAGAGAACACATGACGCTTGTCTTTCCAGGTCTGAGTGACCTCACTAAACCACATAATATGATCTCTTCTAGTTACATCCATACATACCTGCAAAGTTCATGATTTCTTTACAGCTGAATAGTATTCCATAGTGTATATTACCACATTTTCATTATCTATTTGTCAGTTGTATGGCTTTTAGGTTATTTTTATTCCCCAGCTTTTGTGGATACAGCAGCAATGGACATGGCTGAGCAAATATCTGTGGACTGGGATGCTGAGTCCTTTGGGCCTATACTGAGGAGTGGTTCAGCTAGATCAAATACTAGACTTATTTTAGCTTCTTGAGAATTATCTACACCAACTTGCATAGTGACTGCATCAGTCTGCAGTCCCATCCACAGTAAATAAGCCCTACTCCATCCCCTCCAGCATTTGTTGTTAGTTGTTCCCTTGATCTTTGCTAATCCTACTGCATTTCCCTAATTGCTAGGGATGATGAACACTTTTTGAGATATTTCTCAGCCTCCTCCATTTATTTTTATTTATTTATTTGTTTATTTACTTATTTATTTTTTATATTTTTTATTTATTTATTTTAACATACCAATCTGAGTTCCCCCCCTCCCTCCCCTTCTCCTATTCCCCACTTGCCCCCATCCACTCCTGAGAGAGGCTAAGGCCTCCCTCGGGGAGTCAACAAAGTTTACCCTACTAAGTGGAGGCAGGACCAAGCTCCTCCCCTGTGTCAAGGCCGAGCAAAGCATCCCATCATAGGAATGTGTTCCAAAAAGCTATTTCATGCACCTGGGATAAGTCCTGGTCCCACTGCCAGGGGCTCCCGAAACAGATCTAGCCACATAACTGTCACCCACATTCAGAGGGCCTAATTTGGTGCCATGCATGTTCCCCAGCTGACAGGCCAGAGTCCATGAGCTCCCACTAGCATGGGTCAGCTGTCTCTGTGATTTTTCCCATCATGATCTTGACCTCACTTGCTCCTGTGATCCCTTCAACTGAAGTCTAGGAGCTCAGCCCAGTGCTTGGTTGTGGATCACCTGCATCTACTAAGAGTCCTAGCAATAATGGAGAGGGTGCCTGAACTTACCTTCCCCTATAAGGATATAGGATAATCACTATAGATTAGTGAATACCCTAACTGTCATCATAGAACCTACATCCAGTAACTGATGGAAACCTCCCCCTTTTATTCTTCTTTTGAGCACTCTATATTCAGGTTCCAGGCCCATTTTTTGAAAGGGCCGTTTACTTTATTTTATTTTAGTTTAGTTCTTTGTATATTCTGAATATTAATCCTCTGCCCAGTGTATAGCTAAGAAACATTCTCTCCCACTCTCTGGGCTCCCTCTTCCCCCAGTTGATTTTTTTTCTTTAGCTATGGGTAAGCTGCTAAGTTTCATGTAATCCCACTTGACCTTAATTCTTAGCAAATTGAGTCCTATTCAGGAAGTCCTTTCTGATACCTGTATCCGGTAGGGAACTACCTATGTCTTCTTCTAGCAATTTTAGTGTTTCAAGTTTCAGGTTTAGGTCTTTGATCCATTTGGAGTTTGTTTTTGTGAAATGCAATTGAGATGAGTCAAATTTTGTTCTGCATATGGACATCTAGTTTTACTAAAGCATTTGTTGAAGATGCTTTCCTTTTTCCAGCATATGTTTTTGATATCTTTGTCAAATATTAAATGACTAAAGTCTCATGTGTTCATGTGTGAGTTTTTATTTTAGTCCATTGGTCTACATGTCTCGTTTTGTGTCAATACCATATTGTTTTTATTGCTATGACTCCGTAATATAATTTAAGATCTGTAATTGCAATCCTTCCAGCCTTGTTCTTTATGCCCAAGATTGTTTTCACTATCCAGGGTCTTTCTGGTTGCATATGAATTTTAGGATAGATTTTGTATTTCTGTTAGTAATTAGGGTTGGTAGAATGGTTATTTTCACAATGTTAATTCTACTGATGCATGAGTAGAGGTCCTTCACTTGCTGGGTTAGGTTTCTTCCTAGCTATTTTATTTTCTTTTAGGTTATAGTGAATGGAAGAGTGTCCATGATCTCCTTCTCTCTATATTTGTTATTGGTGTACAGAAAAGCTTTTGATTTGTTCAAGCTGATTCTGTAATCTACCACATTGCTGAATTTGTTTATCATTTCTAGAAGTTTTTTTGTAGTCTTTTCCTTTTAGAGGTTCTTCCTACATCAACTAATTTCATGCATGTTATTGAGATACTTGCTAGCTTCTGTTTATGAGAATGATGCTTTCTGAGCTTGTTCATAGTTTGGGTATTCCATTATATCTGTCCATCTTATTTAAAGATTTGAACCATCTTTGTACATAATCAAATTACTAAAGTTTAATGTCTATGAGGTAACTCATTTATTTCAGTTCACATATAAACTATATCACTAATTGATTGATTCTCAATCAGTCAATATTCAGAGTCAGTCTATAATTTATTGGTCTATTTTCCAAAACACTTGAATTTTTATTGTACTTGATATTATTTAGATGTTTGTTCTTTATGAATAAAATTATTAATACATGGGTCATAATCATTATTTATTGTCCAAATATGTAGAAACAGAACAAAACAAGATAAATACAATAAAATGCAATACAGTACTATAGGAAATAATGTATATCACATGTAGTAAGTATAAATATCTTCTCTGCCTTATATATACCAATGTAGAATGCCCTTTTAAGAAGGGTTCTATTCTTCAGTTGACGGGCATCTAGGTTGTTTCCAGGTTCTGGCTATTACAAATAGTGCTGCTATGAACATAGTTGAGCATGTATCTTTGTGGTATGATTGAGTATTCCTTGGGTATATGCCCAAGAGTGATATGGCTGGGTCTTGAGGTAGTTCAATTCCTAATTTTCTGAGAAACCGCCATACTGATTTCCACAGTGGTTTTACAAGTTTGCATTCCCACCAACAATGGAGGAGTGTTCACTTTGCTCTGCATCCTCTCCAACATTGACTGTCATCAGTGTTTTTGATGATAGCCATTCTGACAGGTGTAAGGTGGTATCTCAGAGTCATTTTGATTTGCATTTCTCTGATGACCAAGGATGTTGAGCATTTCCTTAAATGCCGGTCAACTGAAGAATGGATTAAGAAAATGTGGTACATATACACAATGGAATACTACTCAGCAGAGAAAAACAATGACAGCATGAAATTTGCAGGCAAATGAATGGAACTAGAAAATATCATCCTGAGTGAGATAACCCAAACCCAGAAGGACAAACATGGTATGTACTCACTCATAAGTGGATTCTAGATATAAAGCAAAGAACAATCAGACTGCAACCCACAGAACCAGGGAGGCTATATAGCAGGGGGGACCCTAGGATGACTATAGCTTATAATAAGTTTTGGTTTTACTCAATTACTGGGCAAGCCTCAATGAAACATTTCACTATGAGGATAAGAATTTATACTGTATCAAGCTGATAATAGAAAAATAAATTAAAAAAAGAAAAAAGAAGGGTTCTAATCATAATATTTTGAAAGCCACAGTCGTGAAAGATGTGTAACAATTCCAAAAGAAGCTCAACAACCCCAGGAGTTCTTGATGGAGTTCAGAAAAGAACCCCTTGGCAAGATGTGAGGGCAAAGGTTCAAAATCCATCACTGCCTTGGAAATATAGCTTCCTGAGAGTGCTTTTCTTTCTCTTTTGTTTGTGTTTTGTTTGGTTGGTTGGTTTTTAGGAAATTGTTATTATATATCGCAGGTTGAGCACAAGCTGGAAGTCATCTTGCCTCAGCCTCCCAAATACTGGGATTGCAGCTTCACTATTGTTCCTAGATCCCTCTGAATTCTTATCTGTTGTCCAAGTCATAATTTTTCACTGAAAGTGCTTTAATTAATTGCTCTACACTGGCCTTCCTAGAACATGATTTCTGAATTCATGGATGAATGATTTATACCATTCTTTCCATCTTTGTTCACGCCTTGAACTTAGTACTGTGCTATCCATCATGAAATATGAAAGATCTAACCTAAAAAGTCATCATGTTTAACATAAAAACAAAGTCACCTGAAATTTGAGGATTACTGGATGTCTAGTTACCCCTTAGACTATTAGTCCAAGCACTGGCTGAATTTTAGGGGACACAGACTCAGATATTCTTCATTTCCTTCAGATTGGTTTATAAGAATCATCCAAAGTAACTGCAAAATGAAGGCAGCTTAACTATTTTCCTATGGAGGTGTTGCCATGAATTGGCTCTGAATGGAGAATATACTAATTTTATGAAATTACAATAGATGGTTTCTTGAATTAAGTCTATTGGAATATTTTGTCCTATGTCTTTGCCACTGTAGCAAGATAATATGTCTATAGAATTATAGAATGTTTTTAAATAGTTCTAAATCATTACATTTCAAGAAAACCAGCATATGTAGAAGACAGGACATATGTTGTCTCCACTGGAAAAACCCTTTTCTATCTTAAAGGGAAGGGATTTTTCCATGTCTTTTATCTTTTCATCTGTAATTGAATTATAAATTGACAAGAGTATTCCAGACTTTGTCTACCTGGGTCACCCCAGGCCATGAAAGCACTCGTAAGTCTTAGTCATCTGTGAAAACAAAAACCATATCCTCTGGACCTTTAGACTATGACTATCATTCCACAGAAAGCCACATTGGAATACCACTAATCACTATATCATTCCACAGAAGCCACATTGGACTACCACTAATAAGTATATCGATATAACCCAATGTTGTGGTTTTATGAAATGTTGCATTGCTGTCAAATCAAAATTTTTAGGGACTCATAATGAGCATCTCCCAAGGCCTACATTCTGTTTATCCAACTCTATATAAACTACATTGCCATTAAAAAAGGTGAATGAAGAGCAACCTTCTCAGTTTTAATTTTTAAGGAGTTTCAAGAAATAATATCACACACACACATATTCACAACTTCATTTTATCAGTGGCTATTATTGTAAAAGAAAGTAAATGATCTGTTTAGAAAGCATGCAACCTCAAGAGCAGTAGCAGCCAGTAACTGTGGCCACGATATAGTCAAGGAGGGAATCTATAGGAAATAGAAGGTCTATGTCTTGCTCCTGAAGTACACAAACCTCAGCCCATAAAGTAGAGCTGTTTGCAATTGCTCACAGTGACTAGTAAAAGTCCAAAGATTCAAAAACATCATCCCACAGGAAGTCTAAATGATATGACTGACTGAAAATGATTAGAAAGAGAATTCTGGGTAAAACATTTTAAGTTTCTGCAACAAAATACAGAGGCACATGAGCACTTTGAATCCAGGATTCATAACTGAGTGGTAGGTCCATATATTGTGTGAAGATGATAAGAATAGTATGTACATGCTATGTGCTCAGAGATTCAGAATCAGGTTCCAGAAAGCTTATTGTAGGTCAATTACTAAAAACCATACTAGTGAACTAGTTATATCTTTTCACCAAGAGAAGTGACTATTTACTGTTATAGTTTCATGATCTCTGTTTTTGAGTAGACATGAATTGTCAAGGAGAGATAGCTCTTGAGTCTTGCACATACATATCAAAAATACATACTTATTGCATATATGTAGGCATTACAAAAATAATAAAGACATCTTAAGCAATTCCCATACTTGTTTGATAGCGTACCTAATTCAAAGTAATATTTTAAAGCACAACCACACCCCGTTAAAGCAAAGGTTTGTATCAAGTGATACTTACCTAGTTTTACCTACTGCAAGCATTAGTATCTTTAGTATCTTGAAACTAATAGTCCAATGTGTATATTTGTAATAATATCTGAAGGTGTGAATTATATCTTATGACATTACTTTAATCATAGCTACATAAATAGGAAACATAAAAATCTGCTAGAAAGTCTGGTTCTTCCTGAGCTCTTTAGGTCATTGTAGTTAAAGTTTTCATCTTTAGTCACAATTTCCTTTTTTTCTCCCCCCATTTTTCTGATCTCCTTTTCACTCATTATGTCCTTGTTCCTTTTTCCTTGGTCTTTGTGGAGAAGCTGTCCTTCATGTGATCCCGCTCAATGTGCTCTTCCCATTCTCTCTCTGCTTATCTCCATAGGTCAGAGCAGTTCTTTTCTGAGCCAGAACATTCTGTTCTCTTCACAGGCAATGTTCTATTCCATTGTGTTTGGCCATAATCTGTAACTAACTCTGTGATGTAAAAGGGCTTTATCTTGACCCCTTTGTGAAGGGGTCATACTTTCTAACTAAGGCAAGGCTGACTGGCATTTGTCTTTGTAGATGTGCTACTGCTAAATGCCTCCAGCAGTGCCTGCCAGCTCCCACCCCACCCCCACCCCACCCCGGTGTTTGTCGTCAGTGGTCATATTGGCTTGTACACAGTATCATTTCATTTAATCTTTACAACAATCTCTTACAAAGATTAAATTGTGCCTCAAGGTAAATGACTAATAAAAATACAGAACACACAAAAAGCAGAATCATTAAAAAAAAAAGCAGGGAACCTGAGATATCAAATTTACATGTGAGACTGTTTCCTTTAGAAAAAATTGAAAGTCTGCACAGCTCAAAAATGATCAGAACCTTGGCATCTATCACTTCAACTTGTAATAAGAGACTTTATTCTTGTTTTCTTCTTTGGCTGTTTCCTGACTGGCCACTTTACATAAAGTCTTTATCATTTCTCTGCTTAGAAGTATAAACAGTTCCAGTGAATGAAAACAGAAGCAAGTAATCCTTTATAATGCAAAATATGCACAATCGTGCAGCACTTAAATTTGGACAGTTTAGACTATTATGCACTAGCAAAATTATGGACTAGCAAACCAAAGTTATTAAATTAAAATAAAATTATTCTTTTTGTATGTGTTTGTTGCTTGGAATTGAACTTAGAACCTTATACCTGCAAGGCAGATGCTCTGCCTTTGAGCTATATCCCCAGTCCTAAAAGAAAATAATTCTTAAGAATAAAATATTATTCATATAGAAGTGAAAAAAGACAATTTTAATTATAATTATAGATTTATTTCTTAGAGTTTAAAGAAAATCCTTAGGAATACTTAGCTTCAAGGATAAGCATTGTTGCTTCAAGGATTTCTTTATCTCTAATGATGTTACATGAGGAATTCTGGCATTAGACTAAGAACATGACCTACAGTGCTTATCAAACTTGACAATTTATTTTCTGGAAAGTATTTTCTTATCAGATCCAGCATATTAAAAATATTGACAAAAGAAAAGTCAAGAACATAGAAAAATGTTTGTTTATTCATACTAAAGTTTTAGAAGTATTGCCAAAATGGCCTCAATGGGATAAAACAATAATGATCACTACATTTTTTTCTTACTTAAAAATGTTTAGGAAGGGGTTAGAGAGGCGATAAAATCAGTCTGTTCCCAGCACCCATGTTGGGTGGCTCACACCCACCTGTAGCTACAGCTCTAGGAGTTCCTATACCCTCTTCTGTCGTCCATTAGCACCATGCTGATATGACATACACAGAAGCACATGCACACATGTGTAAAAATTTAAAAAAATCTGAAAATATGCATTTATTATAACATCTCCAAATATAGACAGAATCTGTCATTTTGAACAATTGTGTGTTATTGGTGAAAGTTTAATAATGCAGCATAAGGAATTGTTTCTAATCCCCAAATGTGACTTGTTCATTGCTTTGTGGAGTACTATTAAACAATGCACCAATCATGAGGCTAAGATGAAAAACCGTACCCAAATTTGGGATTCACTCTGGCCAATAATTTTTTAAAATGCATAGTTCCTAAACATATCTAGAAAATAGGAAACTTGATTCAAATTGTACACTCATAGTCAAGATAAACATACTTACTCTTCCTTAGGAAAAATAGGAACTGTCTTATTAGGGCAAGACAAACGATTCAGATGTCTATCAATTGGTTTGTATTTTCTAAAGAAATGTAAGGTACATTGTTGCTTGCATTTGGGTTTCATGAGAACAGTAGGCTGAGGGGTTGACGCTTTTCCCTAGTGGCTTCCTCATGTTCTTTTTAGCAGCATGATTTGGACTGAGACAACTTAGTTGAAATGGTTGAGACAAGTAAAACAACCGAAGTGCTTATGAAATTGATCATCTTTAGTTTTACAAAACATTGCCTTTTGAAATTCAGACTTTTTGACATTCAGGTATGATACCCAGTTTGACATATCTGCACCACTGAACCAACATGCTTGAATTTTGAAAGCTCAGAGAGTTTGAGTATAGGTTATATATACTAATTCCAAATAATAATAAGATATACCACAAACAATGTGTTTGTTTTATTTAAATATTCTATGCATGGTTTTTACAAAACATACTCCAGTGAGATTGGCTGTAATTTTTTTAAGTGAAGTTCTTGTCAGTTATCTTTGATATAGTGTGTATGTACATGACTGTGTGTGCGTGTGCATTTGTGTGTGTGTGTGTGTGTGTGTGTGTGTGTGTGTGTGTGTGAAGTGAGGAATAACCTTAACAAATGCATTGGAGAACTTTCCATCTCATTATTCTAGAGTTCCAACAATAAATTTCTGTTCAATTAAGAAAATAAAATGTATGAATTAAGCCATTACTGTCATGCTAGACAGAGTTTGATAGACAGAGTTCTCTAACAGCTTTAATTTCAAGGTTTGTTTTACATAGTAGTTAATAATTTTCAAGCCTGATGCTACTGTTCTTCCATTGCATTGTGACACAGATACATGTTGTTCTTCAGCTTTCTGTCAAGACATTAGCAAGATGGCTTCCATAACTCTTGTTCTAGGGATTTATTAATAAATATTACCTCATGGATTTGCTTTCTAATTTCATTTCCCTTTTATGTCTGTAATTTACTGCATTTTAGTTTCTTGTAGTTAGTTTAAAATTACTTCCATTCCTTATTTTAGTATATAATTAAAGTACCTTCTGTTTTAGTTTCAATAAAGATGTTTTAAACTAACTTAACTGCCATAATATAAAATAGATAAATTTTTTCAGTTAACTCAAAGTATCTACTTCTAAAACTAATGTTTTTAAAGTTTTCTAACATTTTTGTAGAGAATCCATTTAATATTCTGTAATATGAAGGTAGTATTGTTGTTATTGATATTTTTCCACACTATAATTAATTGCAATATTGGGTAGGTTCTATTTGTTTCAACTTGGATTCACTTTTTTAAAATGGTATTGAAGCCGGGCGATGGTGGCGCACGTCTTTAATCCCAGCACTCGGGAGGCAGAGCCAGGCGGATCTTTGTGAGTTCGAGGCCAGCCTGGGCTACCAAGTGAGTTCCAGGAAAGGCGCAAAGCTACACAGAGAAACCCTGTCTCGAAAAAAAACAAAACAAAAAATAAATAAATAAATAAATAAAGTAAAATAAAATGGTATTGAAAATAGAGTCTTCTCTCATGCAATACACCCCAACCACAGTTTCCCCCCACCCCCACCTCCATTTTAATATTTAAATGCCATCCATGCTTCAATTCTGCTTTTTGAGAACAATTTTGTTTTGTTTAACTGTTATTTTTGCAGAACATGGTTGGAGAGTGGGCCTTGCCAGAAGACATGGCTAACAGTTCACCACCCTCCAACAATTACATATTGGGACATGTGCTTCAGAGATTAATTGAAAAATCTATGCCCTCTCAAAATGCTGCCGCAGAAACTGAATTACCTTCATATGCTGTGAAGGGATGCTTGCTGGGGAAAACCCTCAGTGGAAAAACTACTGTTCTAAAGGCTCTACAAGAAGGTGTTTCCTTCCTTTTTCTTTTCCTTTTTAGATTCTATTTATATTGCCTGTAGCTACAACTGTCTATGTGTATAAGAGTCATACCAGAGATTCTATTTAGAGAATAGCTCTCATCAAAATTTCATAGTAGTAAAATCAAATGGCTGATTTTCCATACATAAGAATGAGGTACTGGTACATGCTTCAAAATGTTCAATCTTGCCAGCATTATGCTAAGTAATAGAAGCCAGAGACAGAAGGTAACATAAATTTAACTTATGTGAGGTGTCTCAAAATAGACAAATCCATGCAGATAGAAAATGATTCCGGTTTACTGGGACCACGGATTGGGGAACAGGTATGCCGGCATAATAGGTGGGGATTTCCTTTTGAGGTGAGATGATAAATAACTGGAATAAGGTAATTAATCATGATGATCACCCAACTTAGTGGATTTTTCAGTGACACTGAGTTGTACCCTTTCAACTAGCCAAAGTGATTTTATTCCATGTAATGTAAATTTTATTACAACAAAAAAAATAGCCTAATCCAAGGGAAACTCTGGAGAGAGCAGGGTTAGACTGTTAAAGCAGAATACAGATGCAATAGTACCAATTCTCAGAAGGCAAGGATATATAAAAAACTGTCTTTTGTACTTTAGACTTTCCTATTCAGGTACTTTCTATTGATACTCTTGTCCTGGAAGCTATCCGGGCATTTCATGACAATGAACAAGCCAGTGGCATGAAACCATTTCGGAAAGAACATAAAGGAGATCCTCTATCAGGCGTGAAAGAAATTAGCAAAAGACAGGCAAGTTGATTTTGGTTTTCTTCAGCTGGTACACTACATATATAGATCAGGATAGAATCCAAAGATCATCCAGGAAAAGTACAAAGGGTGAATAGTTTAGGTTCTACAGACCAAGAAGCAAGAGATGGCATTCTCTTCCTTACTCTACTGTAGTGGTATTTGCTCAGCCCATGACCTTGGGCTATAGGACCCAACAAGGCAATGCTTCCTGCTGCTGGACTTGACCTCTTAAAAGGAGAGGGAGAAGGGGTATGACCCTTCTCCCTGCTCCCACCTGTGAGGTGGATTCGCTCCTGGTCAGATCAGAGGATGACTTTAGCTGTCTACTATGTTCTGGAATTATGAGTGTATTTCCTCAATTTTTATCTTAATAAATCCCTATTACCCATTAAATAGACTCATGTGGATTGATCTTAATAAGCATGCCCCTTCTCCCTGCCCCTTTTAAGAGGTCATATACAATGGCAGGAAGCACCTCCTTTTGGGGGCCCTATAGCCCAAGGTCATAGGCGGAGCAAAATACCACTACACTCTACCCCATTAAATTGATTTTCCTGGGTGGACCATCCAGAGTAGTGAGGTCATTTGAATTCTATGGCAAAAGATGAAGATGCTATCCAGAGGCAGGAGCTGCCAGATGAATGGGGTTTATAGAAGATTGGAATTTACATATATGGAAAGGCAGTTGTTAGGAGAGTGGCCTACATCTGCAACTATGATCACTAACTCTTAGACTGGCATTCCACCACTCAGTGTCAGGAAGTTGAGAGCAGTGAGTTTCCCAATATGTAGACTATACAGCTGGACCTTGGTAGTGGATCAGACAGGTGTTGGACCCCCACAGGGTCAAGTATAGAATAGGACACATGGCTTGGTCTCTAGGCTCACAATAGGAGGCTGCTTGAATGATATCCATGAACCATATGAAAATAGCTAGTTGGATCAATTTAGTCCACAGCTAGAATATACCAACCCATGACATATTTAAGTTAGGCTAGGGGTACAGGCAGAACTCCAAGTGGTTTAAATTAATCACATTTTCATTATTTAACACCAACATTGCAATTTATTATATTATTTCATAAAAATATAATCCTACGTGCTTGGGGGTCAGAAAAGTATTGTGTGACTTTAAGAAACACTGACATGGTTCAGCTCTCAGTTTTTCTAGAGACAATAGTAGAGACCCTACATATGGATTAATTTTCTCTAAGTCAGAGACTTGTGGAAGCCTGCATTATTGAATCTTAGATTTGAAGTCCACTACTCTTTCTCTTACCTCATGTTGTCTAGCTATTGAATCAATAGACAAAGAATCTACTCTAAATGATTTTCATTTACAGGACAAATACTAGTAAAACATGAGCTATGAAAATTTGTTTCATTGTGTGGTTCTTTCTTCTTTCCCATTATGGCAAACTTGCATTTAATCAAGAGTAAAGGATAATACACATTTTCTTGCTTATTTATCTACGGCCATGACTGACAGCTTTAGGATTATTCTTTTAATATGTTTTTTCTATAAACAGCACATTTCCCCTGTTCCTTTTTTTAATTTCCAAAACAGTAGTTCCTTTATTTTCATAGAAATTGAAAGCCATTGAAAGATTACACCGCACAGGTAACTCTGTGTCTCTATAAATTCAATACTCACCAAATTTTGTTTGCTTTTGGAAATCACCATTTAGGATAGAAATTTCAACCCAGTTTAATATCATTAAGGTAGAGAAAACAGTTTACTCTCAAAACCTAACTGAAAGAAATGAAATGGAAATGGAATGAAAACATGACCATATTAAAACTGTGTGTTTGCTCTTTTTTACCATAGATGCAAGATTCGTTATCAGTTCCTCCAGCTTCAGGGAAAACAACATCCCTAAAAGAAGGTAAAGCTTTAAAGCTAGCAAGTAATATGTCGAAGCAAGTCATCCACCATTTATATTGCAGCATGACAGTAAGAGTACATGTATGTAACAACAGACATGATTCCAGGGGAAGAAATGGTGAACAGTGGATAACTGAATACTTCTCTGTGTGGTTATTGACACAGTGCAAGGTAGCCATTGCCCACATTTGAAGAGAAAGGTGAAATTACAATGAATATTTTCATCCTCTTCCTTAAAGTAGTTACTCACTTTTGCCTTTATGAAAGCAACCAGGAGATATCACGTTCACTCACCACTTTCTTGGTTTCTTGATTTTCTTTTCCTTTTCACCTGTTCACGTGTGTATGAGAGAGTAACATCAGAGCTCTGGGCATGGAGGAAGGCTTCAGACTCTGTTCTCTTCTACTCATGAGGACAGTGGTCCCTATTCATTAAACTGGGCTGGTTCTTATTCTTTGGCAATAGCAATAGATTGGAGTTTACTAACCCCAACTACAAGGTCTCTCCTTGGGAATCAGATTATTTGTATAATCACTGAAGGAAAACAGTTTAAGTATTAAATGACTTTTCTTTGTGTGTTAGTGGCGCTTTTAATATATTTCAATTTGTTTTTATTTTATTATGAAGCTCAGTTCCTCTTGCATGATCACTGTTGTATACTGTCACTATAGAATCATGCACAGATTTGAAATAATTGTGCAGTTTTTCTAAGGTGGCTATTCCATTTCATTTGAATGGCACTCTCTTCCTTTTTCCGGTGATTTTGCATCTTAAGAGATTATTTTAATATTTCTATTGTGGCTTTTCCCTATAAATATATTCTGAAAACATTTTTCCATGTAATTTAACTAACAGCCCATTCTAATTTCTAAATGTTTCTAAAATGTTTCTTATCTATAACTTCACAATCCAGGAAAGTAAATGTGTAGTGAATTAACGTTTTGATATTTTCTTGAGAAGGCTGATTTGGTTACTAAAGAAGAAACTGAAGTTGCATATTTTGAATTTGTTATGAGCTCAGACCATGCCAGGAAGGAAGTGGGAAGCTTCCGCCACAGAGTGGCCAGGATCTGAAGGGCTGTGGACTGAAAGTATAAGCCCCGCTGTAGTGCTTATATTGCGTCCTTGCTGAGTGTATCAGCCATGGCTGAGTCTAAAGCCCTTATTCCCCAGCCAGAGAGGGCCAAGTGCTGGCATGGCTTTTAAATGCAAATGCTGGGACTTTGTTCTTACTACTTTCCTGTTAATAGGTGCCAAGAGCAGTGAAGCTGAAGGTGTCAAACCAAGTGACAGTTTTTTAAGCGTAAGTGTTATAATCTAATTTTGCCTACTCAGACGTTAAATGTGTCCTAGTTTGTATTCTTTTGAAATATGTTCAGATGGCATAAACTAACAGCATCCTTCTATTTGGTTTTAAATTATGCTTGATAGAAGAGTGGTTAATACTTTCTATGATGTTGTTTATATTTTTACTATCTTTCTAACTAAAGCAGTAGAAATTACTATGCCATTTTACCAGGTTAGAAAAGGTATACATATGATTTTTTTAATTCACTTGATAGTATTTCTTAAGGAAACTAGTATTTTCATAAACAGTATTGGTTAAATTTTTGGGAAATAATGGCATAATTAATCTCGTGTTTCAATTACTTTTTTATGGCAAATGATTGTTTTATGATAAATTTCATCATGGCAAACAAGTTTATCATTCAGATTTCAGAATTGATTAAATATTAAAAAGAATGTTGGTTCTGCAACCAAGCAATCAACATGATGGCTTACTGAGAGAAAAAGCAGTAAGTAGAACACTATAACTCTTATCTATTCATTATAAATATGAATTAACAGAAAATCTGGGTTTATTTCTCTAGTTCTACTTACTGATTTGTGAAAGCATCCAATCCATATTCAGTTCAGTTCAAAAGAACATGCTCTTCCCTGTGTGCTGTAGTATTTGGCTATATATAAAAAAAAAAGAGAGTTCTCTGCTCTTATGGAGTTCACATTCTAATAGAGGTGGGCAGGTAATCAGCCATAAACACTAGTCGATGAACTGAAGAGCATGGTAAAATATAATCAGGTTCAGGAAAAAATTGAAAAATAGAGGACAGCACCATTTGGGGGAGGGAAGGAGAGAGTACTCCTGTATTAAATTAAGGTAGGCCCGCTGGAGAAAGCATGACTTAGGCAAATTGAAAGAGGTAAGAGAATTAGTCAACTGGATGAAGGAAGCCTCTCCAGCAACATGAATGGATACATTGCCACAGGGTTACCAACGTGCTTAACAAAGGCTGAGATCAAAAAGATAAGAGAAATGAGTCCGGTCTGTCAGAGCTTGAGAAGTAATTATTATTATCACATTTGTCATAAGAGTATGCTGCCGTCCTCTTACATGGGTTGAATGGTTTGGAGTAGAGCTAGAGTCTCATTTGATATAAAATACTCCAGTGCCTGAGTGAAGAGCAGGCTCTGAGGAAGCTCATGTTCAGTGACATTATATAGCTTGTACAGAAATAACCCCTTATAAATATCACACTTATTAATTCTGGACAAAACCAAAAAGTTAATCACTAGAGTGAGCTTGTGATAGAAAAAGAAAGGGCAATCATCAAGGCAGAAGAAAAATGGAGCTGAAAATCTGGAATGTGATCACTGAAAGAAAGCCATATGGGTGTGTGTCTTCCCAGAGGGCATTCTCCCATTGATATGAGTGGTTAGAACTGAGTCGTTATGATTGAAAGTGTTAAGAGATAAAATTTGGCATGCCAGAGCAGCTGAAAATTAGAGGAGGAGATCTCAGAATGAAAGGAACTCCAAAGAAATGTTTCAAAATTGGTACAGATCTTCCTTGAGTACTTCCCTGGCTCCAAAAGTATGGTAAGTCCTCAGTATCTTCATTAGAGGGCATGGATACTAAATTGTTTAACTCCAGACATCTTGAATGGAACAGGACTTTTCAGTCAGCTCTTTCCTACCCTTCTTCATTTCTCTCCACAGCTTACTGTGCGAGCTCAACTTGGTGCAAAGTCAGAGCAGTTGCTTAAAAAAGGAAGGAGCATCCCAGACATATTGCTGGTTAACATCTTGGTAGATGCTATTAAGTATGTATTGCAGTTTCCTTTCTCGTATCTATTTAATATATTCTTTTTTTCCTATGAGTATAGATGTATGTGCTTATGTGTGACTTATGTGTTTATGTGCATGTGTGTGAGAATGTGCATGCCTAAGGTTGACATCAGGAATTGTCTCCTCTTTCTTTCCTTATCCTTTGAATTGGAGTCTCAGTCCAACCTTGAGCTGCACAAAAATGTTAGTCTCTCTAGCCAGCCTACTTGGAGATGCCTTGTCTCCAACTTTCGAGGGCAGAATTATAGTTGGGTCCCCACACCCAGCCAGCATTTACATGAGTTCTGAGAATCTGAGCTCCTGTTGTCATGCTTGCATGGCAAACATTTCAATTGCTGAGCACCTGTCTCCCTATCCTGTTTCATGTATTGTTTACCACAAAACGATATGTGAAGAATAATACAGAGATGCAACTTTTTAGTATTCAAATGTTTCTATTATCCAAATTAGTCCTAAGATAAAAGGAAAATATATAGATTTACATGCCTATATCTCTCTTCTCTCTGACCAACCTTGGCTTCTACCTGATGTAAATGTGGGTCAACTTCCAGTATCTTTGGGGAATGCAAGGCAATTGGGCAATTAGATAAGCCAAAGGACAAGTTGCGAGAAAGGAGATCCCACCTCAATGGGCACAGGTTTCTGCACTTGCTTGTGTTACATTTCAGGAAGAGGGCAGGGATAGAGTACAGGGATGCGGAGGCTAAGCAGTACTAAGACAACAGGCGGGGGACACAGGCTAGGCAAAGCATAGATGTGGAACACAAGGAGGGTGTGTGATAGGGGAGAAAGAGGAAAGTTCAGAGCCTGCATTTTGTAATTCCTCTGTCCTCCTTTCTAGAGAGAAAAGATTCCTCTCAACCTCGCTTTGTTATACATGTTTATTACAGGAGGCCAGTTGGTCTGTGTAATAACGGAAAGAATCCACACAGGATGGGAAAAAAAGAGTAAAGGGTTCTGTTGAAAGAATCGGGTGGTGGAAATGGAATTGCTTAGCTGTGGTATGTGGGAACCATTATGACACAGAGGAAGGAGAGTTGATAGAATTTTTACTATCCACCTGGGATGAGCTCCTCCATTATGTTATCTTAAAAGACTGCTTTCAAGATTTAAGGTGCTTCTCACTCTTGTATCTAGCAACTGGAACTCAAAGCTGCTACCCTTAGAGCTGGAGGGATTCTGACGCTCATATTTCCCAGAACTGACATAAAGTACACTTTACCACAGTGCTCTTTGTTCATGGAGCAAATGAATATGCAAAACAGCAAGCAGCCCTTCACTTGAGTTTCAGTGGATCTGGAGGATCCACACTCCACAGCACAATCACCCTCCTACCGCAGAACACCATTTCCATTTCCTCTAAGACACCTCCAGAGAACTGTCATAAGTTTAAAATCTTCTGGTCTAGTCCAATGCACAAAGGAACATTAGATGTTCTGGGTAGTGATGTAACAAAATCTAAAGCCAGGCCTCATGGCTCCCTGGTGTCTGCTGTCTCGCTCGAGCATTGACTGGGTGTAGCTCTAAGTTCTACCTCTGTTGTGGCTTCTGAGATGGCAGATCTCAGAAGAGGTCAAGCATTTAAAGGAACTCTCTTCTCTGTCTTAGGCAAATAAATCAGTAAGTCCAATCTGCGCCAAATGCTTGATCTCTCTCTGGAGAAGTCATGAAAGTAGAATGCACTCTTTTCCTGCTCATGATAACCTAGTAGAGGAGATGAAGGCAGGTGCCAGAAGGAAGTGTGCAACTATGCTGAGAACCGCCAGACAGGAGGCTATTTGTAGTTTTATTGCTTTTGATCAAGTAATGAAATCTTTCTGAAACTTAGTCCCCTCTTCCTCCTGCCACACTGTCAGAACGAGTGCATGTATGTAAGCACCAAAAGACTTAGAAACCTCTGGAAATGTGATTCTGACATCTAATACAAGAGCTAGCATAGTAATAAATAAAGTCACACCTTTAATATATAAGAGAAAAAAATCAATTGTGTGTAATTTGAATATATAACAGAACAAAGTTGATACCTAAGTCCTTTTTAATATAGGTTGTACATTGTCTATTGACGATAACGTGCTGAGTGAAAAAAGATATGGTCCTTAATACTTCAGAAATCTATAACGCAACTTAATATAATTTTTAAAAGAATAACTTTAATTTTTATGTTAATTTATTCATATGGTGAAATTAGTGAGAGCGTAAAGAGTTAAAATCAGCCTGTTATAGGAGGTGGGAAGGGTGAAGACACCCTTCCAGGTTGGCAATGAAAGTATTCAGTATGGGCTAAGATCTGTATTGGATTTATTAAATATGCCATTTCTGTTCATCTTCACAAACTCCTAATGAGATAATTTACAGTACCCCATTGTACAGATGAGGAACTTGAGGTACTGAGGAAGTGCAGCCTACAAGCATGAAGTAAATAATGCCATGTGTATTCACATAATAGTGAAGGTATCTGCTTGTAAGCATTTGAAATTGCGAGAGTTTAGAAGTTTGGGAGAAATAAGTCATGGTCATTTAGTTTTAAATAGGATGATAAGGCTTCTGAAATAGATTTGGAGGACAACAGGGACTCACAGAAGGATTTTAAACAAATCATTGATCACAACACATTGGAAAACCTGATGTTTTAGCTATAAAATCCTGAAACTCATGCAATAGGATGAATCTGCAATGAAGATAAAGGCATTCATTGTATTACTAACTCCGTAAAGTAATGGTATCTAGCAACATGCTAATGAATTGTGCTGTTTGAATTTAGGAATATGCCCGTGAACCAAAGCTGGGTTCTTGATGGGTTTCCAATGACGTTAAACCAAGCTCAGCTTCTGGAAGAAGCATTGACAGGCTACAAAAAAAAATGCAGAGAGGCCGAGAAAAAGAAAGCACAGATGCCCACCCTGGCCTTGGGCCCTACCCCTTCCAAAGAAGCCACTCCGCTCCCATCCGCGTTCGACTTTGTCATATTACTAGATATTTCAGATAATACATCACTGGATCGCATGAATGATATCATAGGTAAGCCAAATGCCTTGATTTTAAATTTTTATACTTTTTCATAATGAAAAGTGCTTTTAAAATTTGTTTCCTTGACTCCATTTTTCTTTTTTTTTTGTTTTTTGCTTTTGTTTATGTTTTTGTTTATTTTTTTTTGAAGAGCAAGAGAACATAAAATTGGGTGGGCAAGAATATGAACAGGATCTGAGAGAATTTGGGGGGAGGAAAAAACATGATCAAAATATACTATATGAAGAAAAAATTAAATAAAAATTATTCTTTGACTAAGTGAATATTTCCATTTAAAAGTATAAGAAAGAATTTATTTAATTGAGCGTTCAAAGAATTACCCAATTGAGTTCATCGTTCCTTGTTTTAACTGTCAGTATTGAGTATTAGCCAAACCTGGGACTAAGAGAGAATTCTAGGCCAATTATAAGCATTTTGCTGAAACTTTACATCAAATTGACAGTTCTCCATGCCCAAGTTTCCTCTGTGAGATTTGTACACATGGAGAAGCAATTTGTAGCTAGTTCATATCACAATGATGTTGACAAAACTACATCTGTGTTATTTATGAGGATCTGACAGCATCATTTCTTGGGTTCTGTTCTAACTCTAAAGAGCAGGAAACAATGGCTTGAAGTTCTCATATGGTGAAGTTGAATACTATGGCCAAAAACACATGATTTATTTGAATTCTTATTATCAAAATAAAAATATTATTTTATTCTACATATTAAATATTTACCAAGATAAAAGCATATATTCTTAATCCTTAATTTTCCATTTATAAGGTACTTGAGAAAATTTATTGTGGTTTTTGTTGTTTTGTTTTAAAATTTATTTTATTATCTACTTTTTCTTTTCTGAAGTAAGGTCTCATTTTAATGCTTAGGCTGGTTTTAAACTCATAGTCTCAATGATCCTCTGACCTTAACCTTCTTAAACCTCAATTTCCCATCCAAAAGACTATTGTATTGTCATGGATACTTAAAGAAATTGGACTTAATCATGTAAGATTGGTCTGGGATGTAGTAAATGTCAGGGAAGTGTGTGGAGGGCTTTGAAATGAGTGAAAGATGACTGGGTGTCTTTTCAGTAGAGATCTGTGTATTTTCTCCCAGATGTTTTGGAACAAGTGATTCTATCATGACCTATGTCTTTGACTGACTATTCTGTAAATCAATGCAGATTACTTCTGTTTAGAGTCAGCTTTATGAATTTTCTTCAATTGAGACAACATTTTACATTATCAAAAGCCCTGTAAGCTGAGTTTTTCCTGTACATGTTATAGAACAATAAAGTGAGTTAAGGATAGAAACACACTCGTCGGTTTTGGCATTTTTGGTGACAGCAATGAAAGCTGTTTCATTGGTAGTGGGGAGGGAAAGTTGGATTGCAGAGGGTTGAAGCTGGAAATAGAGGCAAGGGGGTAGGAAAGGTTGAGTGAAAATAACTTGCTAGAAGCATTTCTCTGAAAGGCAGACAGCATAGAGTCAGAATACTTCAGATTTATTCTTAGGATCTGTTCTCCTTTTCCTTCCCTTTCTTCTTCTTCTCTCTTAGAGGAAAGGGCACAGAGTTAACCAAATAATTTTCTTAATGATAATTAGTTTTGAAGATAAGGCTGTTGTTTTTGACTTCTTGATGTTATTGTTGTTTTAATTTAAAGATACCTACAATAGTTTAACTCTGGAAAGAGAAATGATAAAACAGTTTAAATTCTCAACTTGCCACCATGTAGACTCACCTGGAAAGAATGTCGCAATGAGGGCCTTGACTTCTCCACAGTAATAGACTATAACCTGAAATTGTGTGCAGTTATTTTTCTCTGCTTAACTATGGATATGACTAGCACTAGTTTTCTGTCTTTACTTCCCCACAGTAATAGACTATAACCTGAAATTGTGTGCATTTCCTTGTCTCTGCTCTTAACTATGGGTATGACTAGGAGGTGCATTAGGTTTCTGCCTTGACTTCCCCACAGTAATGGACTATAACCTGGAATTGTGAACTAAGATTCTTCAACCCTGAGTTGTTTTTTGTCAGAGTATTTTATCAAAACAGCAGAAGTGAAAGAAGGACAGATAATAATCAACCACAACCAGTACAGTAAGAAAGATAAATTAAAGTTGTTAGACAGAAAGAGAAGCTGAAGTCTTCAGCCATGCTAGAAATAAAGACAAGGCAGTGGTGGTCAGTCTGGAGGGCAGGTGTAGGGATTCTGGAACTGGACACTGTGGAAGAGCTCTATGAGCTACTGGAGTCCTAGAAGGATCAGAGTTTACACTGAGAGTGTTAGTATTTAAGGTCACAAAGATGAGTCATCAGGGCCACTAAAAGTCCTGGAACCATGGTAGTGAGTGTTGGAAATGGAAGGAAAGGGGGACGATGTCTGAATATGAGATAGAGGTGGGAGGAGGGAGGGGAGGAAGAAAGAGAGATCTAATTCATGTGCTGAAATCCTCAGCACATGTGAGAGGTATTGATCACAAGACAGGGATGTTAGCATCTCTTGAGAAAGCATCCACATTTTTCTTTCAATCATCCATTCTGTAGATGGGAAACAGCTGATTGGTGTACCCTGCGACGGCCCTTGATTGCCTTGAATGCTGCTAATTTCCTATTTTCTGCTCTTTTGCTTTGAGCAATTCTCATCCCTTTTAATCTAGTCCAAGGTGTTCTTTCTTGGCTTTGGATATAGTAAGTTTCATAACAACAATAACAACAACAAAAATCACCATGATTTTGTATTCCAAATCCTTTCCATCTTGTCATCTTGTTTTATCATTAATGGAGATGGGAAGAAAATGATTACTATATTTATGAGGTCTTTCATTTTCTTGAATGCTATTAAATCACATTCTAATGCTGTTTTGTTTTAATTCTAATTCCCTTTAGTTTAATTCAAGGCTTTCTTTCTTCTTTGATATTTCTCTATTTATTACCAGCTTATGAGTATCTTGTATTTTGAATGAAATGAAACTCAATGAGAGTTGCCGAAATTGTTTTTAATTATTTTTGGTTTCTTATGGTCAATTTCTATATGTGTGTTCTAAATGAAGTTCATAATTCTAGAAAGAGGCATAAATATTTCACAGTTTTATAGTATGGTATCAGTAGTTTTATGTATATTTGACTTTATGGCCACCTTATTTTACTCTAATTTTTACTTCAAAGTGCTGATTTTCTCTCTCCAAGTTTGTTATCCATAACAATACATCCTTTGTCATCCTTATGTTTTCATATTGTTAAATCAAACTTTTTAGACAGGGGGTGTCTCTAAAATAAAGGGTTTACTAGGCTGTTACATAGTCCATCCTGAAATGAAAAAAACAGTCAGTCCTATGACAAATTATATGAGCTATCAGTAGCTGGAAAAATGTTCCATGGATCTAGGAAGCCAGAATATCTTATAATGAAATGAAGAGAGACGAAATCATGAACTGTTCACATTGAACCTTAGTAGTGATAGCTAAAAGAGCAAGACAATGCAACACAGGCAGAATCCTGAGACAGGAGGGAATAGTGCTGATTCTTGGTTGGTTGATTCTGGAATCAGAATACATTAGCATCTTGGTGGCCAAACTTCAACTGAGAGGGAATATAGCATGACTTTCTTGCTAATTTTGCTTGTGCTTTTTTTAAATTTTATTTATTATTTAGTGTGTATGTGTATTGAGTGTGTGTGTGTGTGTGTGTGTGTATGCTTTTGCGAGTATATGTGCATCATAAACGTGCAAGTACTCACAAAGATCAGAATAAAGCATTGGGTCCTCTGGAAATGTAGCTATGGGCCAGCTTGAAAGCTACCATGTGGGTGCTGGCAACGGGACCTAGGTTGTTTGCAGAAGCAATAAGCACTCCCCAGCCCCTCATTTGAAGTTCTTAGTTAAGAGAACCTCTTATTGTCTTCCCTCTCCATGTCCCTGAGCCTAACTTCAAGCATCTCAGAATTTCTCACCAACACTCTATCCTAAGGTATTCCATATTGAAAACCCAGCTTCTCTTCCGTCTGTTTTGCCGCATTTCTCACCCATTTCCAAGAGAAAATGTGAATTCTTATTCTAACACTATGTTAAATTTCTTGTTGTTGTTTGGGCTTCTCTTCAAGCATGTTAAATCAATTTGTTTCTCAAATTTACTTGAGAATTTAAGTACATTAGTATACTGTATCTCCACCATTTCCATGCCTGCTTATGCACCTCCATCTCCTGTGTCCTTCTCTTCCCCTTTTAAATTCATAACCTGCTCTTCTATAATTAATATATTCATTCACTTATTTTAAAAATTTTATTCTTTGAGAATGTCATACATATCACAATAAAACATGTTTGTATCTATCCAACATTTCTCCCACCCAACTCTCTGCAGGTTCCCCCAAACACATTTCCCTCCCAACTTCGTGTCCTCTTCTTTTGTTCTAATAACCCATAAATACCATTAGTGATGGCCACATATGCATGAGTATGGGACTATCCAGTGGAACATGGACTACCAAGTAGTGACTACATCCCCCGAAGAAGAATGATTCTCATTCTCTCCATCAGTAGCTATCAAGTACTAAAGGCCAGGGGTGGGGCCTGGTGAGCTTCCTCTCCTTCTGTACTATGGTTTTGGTTGGCTTCATCTTGTGAAGGTCTTGTAGAGGTAACCACAGTTGGTGTGAGTTCATGAGTGTGATACCCATGTGATATCCTAAAGACAACATTTCATAGCATTCATCCTCATCTCCAGATCGTACATTCTTTCTGCTAACTCTTGGTTCTTTGAGCCTTGATTTATGTGTCGGAGTAGTTAGCAATGTCCCATTTAAGACTGATAACATACAGTTACTTATTGCTGCAATTTGTTCAGTTACGAGTTTCTGTATTAACTGCTGATTATTGCTAAAAGGGAGCTTCTCTGGCCAAGTGTGGGAGCATCTCAGATCTATGGGTATAAACATAAATATTTAGAAGGAGATTTGAAGGCATGGTTGTTTGGTTAAATAACAATAGTAAGTATTCCTATAGGGCCTATGAACTTCCTATCAATGGGTTTTTGGCCAGTTATACAGTAGCAAGCACGAACTCCATCCTATATAGCAGGTTTCAAATCCACTTATAAAGCAACTGGTTTCCCCACAATAGTCACCCTTACTATTGCAACAGTGGTCATCTCTTCTCTGACTTCAAACCTCCTTCAAAACATATTTAGGTACAGCTTTTCAAGTGGGCTTGGTTGTTCATTCTCCCTCCCTATATTCCTTCTTTCTCCCTGCCCTCCCATAAAAACCTCTTGGCGTAGAAGCTTCCTAAAAATACATAAATATACTAAGGGAATTTAAATGGAGTCATCACGTAATCAGGAAGATAATGATCCAAGTAGATATCCTATGCCACCAAGTAAAATTTACCTCCAGCCAGGAATAGGTTACATCTTGTCGAGTCTACTTGTTGACCAGTAGTGCCCCATAGAAACCCCAAATATCATAGGCTATTGCCAACACTTTTGATTACCTTCCACAACCTGATGGTAAGACCATATTGCTGAAGAAATCATACACACACACACACACACACACACACACACACACACACACATAGATAAATAATAAATAGAGCTATTGCCCAACTAGAAATTTCATGCTTACTGACTATCAATCATGGTACTTAAAGGTACTTTGCACAATGCCAAAGAAGGAAAAAAGCATCAATAATACCAATCTCTAAACCCTGTAATCTATAAACAAAGATCTGCCTACAAGATCCATCAATGCAATAGTGGCACAAATGTTATGGGAGTAACCAACCACTTTTTAAACATTGAATTTAAGTCATACTTTATGAGATGTACCCATCCCTGACTATACTTAAGTAGCCAAGAATCTGAGACTAAATAGGTCAAGGGCCCTAGAAGAAAACATAGTATTATTATTCTGCTAAAAGAACATAGCAATAGAATTACTCCTAGTGCCATATTGCCATGACCATAGATCAAGGCATCACACAACCCTTATAAAATATACTCCTCCTTTCCATAGATGGAAATTAGAAAAGAGACACAAAACTGGACAGTGCACGGAGAGTTAGATGCTTTGAATCACTCAGCCCTAAGTGGGAGCCTTTATCAATCAGCTCCTCTAAAGGCTCAGAGATTTATGTGGAAAAGGGGGCACAAAGATTTTAAGAACCAGAGGTGGTGGATGACTCCAAAGAAATAACATCATCCAGACACAACAGAATTGAAATGCATATGAAACCATAGAGACTGTGATAATGATAGCATGCAGTAACCCTGATAAGTAAACACAAGACACAACTGCAGCATAGAGAAGGGGAAGTAAACATAAAATCCCATCCCTAGCTAAGACGGTATTTGCAATCGATACCTGCTTGGAAAGGGAAAGTAAGTTTTTTTTCCATTGGAGTGACAGTAGGTATATATACCACATCGAAGGGCAGGCCTCATACCCAAGAGTAGTTGGTCAACACAAAATGGACCCAGTATCTTTTGTTGTTGTTATTTCTGTGAGTATATGTGTATGAGAGAGAGGAGAGAGAGAGAGAGAGAGAGAGAGAGAGAGAGAGAGAGAGAGAGAGAGAGGAGAGAGCGTGCAAGCACACACACACATTTCGTGCATGTATCTTTTTGTTTTGTCTTGTCTTGGTATTTTTTGCCCTACTGCATGTTTGTTTTGACCTTTATTATTTTTTTTTGAGAAAGAACAAGAAGTTGAGTAGGTAAGGAGGTGGGGAAGGGGAAGAATATGATCAAAATATATTCTATGTAAAAAATTAAATAAAAACACACTAACGTAACATTAGACCAAAATATGGCCATATCTATCTGGAATCTTGCAAAACTGTTTTGGCAGTAAGTAGCATTTTGATTGGTTTTGTTGATTATCTAATTAAGTAGTTTTTGTACCATAGCCAAGGAAATCTCACATGAAATTTCTCATGAAAACACTGGTCATCGTGAAGCTGCTACAAGTCAAGATAAGAGTGGGAACCAGAACTTAAGAGACCAGATACACCATAGGTCAGTTTTAAACTTTGTGCCCATTCTATTTCTTTCCATTCAAAGAGGTTACCAAAAAAAGATATATTCCCTACCATTGAGCCTTTCACAGGTAAAACAAAACAGGTTTTTGCACTGAGTGAAATATTTATATGGAAGCTTTTCTATTTGGAGCCACAGTTGTTATAGTCTGGGGAAAGAAGCCAATCAGAAAATACTTACAAGTTAATTACAAGGAATTCAGCAAACACTTAGAAAATACCAATGAAGATTATAGAATTTCAGAGCTGTGAGTCAGACTGGAAAAGTTTGTAGTAGCCCATCTGTTATACTAAAATGAAGTTACGTGGCATTCTTTGAATTGTGTGTAATTTTCCTTTGGAAAAGAAAATGTAGGCAAAATTAGGCGATTTCATGAAAGCCTGAGAGATCTAAAAATAAGAAATGAAACAGGAAGTGTAATTTCAGCTACATGAATATGTCTATGTCCTAGGAATGAAAAAAAAAAACATGATTCAAGAAAGCTTCTTAGTAAAGTAAATTAGTCTGTGCCATCTCTTCCTACAAAAACCTTTTCCCTTTGTATGTCTAAGAAAAGAAATTCTGTGGCCTGAGTGTGGGGGTTGTGGTCCTGTTAGAAGTGTCCTCAGATTGACTCTGCCATAAGTGGGCATGATGTTGTCTTTGGTTTTTAAACAGAGATCTGAACTTAAGTCAAATGTTTACTGAACGAACAGGTAGCATTTCCAAATCCTTTTCACTCATACTTCTAAAATTATAAAAATTATCCCTTGATGCCATCAGACAAGTTCTTTAAATTTAGTATTTAAATCTATTAAATCCATCACTTATAGATTTCATAAAGTTGCTTTTTTGGTTTGCATTCCATTGGCAGGCTACTTCTTCATCATGAATTGTCAAATAGATCATACTAAATGTCATTTTATGTTTAATATCTCTTTATTCAAACATTGACATCGGTATCACATATTCATATAATATTCTGATTTTGCAGAATTGTTGGCTTCTCGGACAATTGGTCTTCATTGGAAGAGTGGTTTACAGAGCCACAAAATATTTTGACAAGAGTAAATGCTGAAATGGATGAAGGGGCTTTATGCCACAAAGTAAAAGAAATTTTTTCTACTGAAATAGTAAATAAAAAGGTCAAAGGTAATTATATGTATATTTGTATGCACACATATTAAGTCATTGAGAATAACACACATTATATCTTGATAATATTCATCTCCTCCCATCTTCTCACAGATCCACCTCCCCCATTCAGATACCCACCCACATTTTTGTCATCATTATTATTTTCAACTCAATGAATCCAGTTAATGTTGTCTTTATATTCTCAGGTGTGTGATCATTCATTGGAGTAAGTGTATTAGACTTACCAGGGGCTATCCCATTTATATCCAAACCCCCACATGTTATATCACATTGCTTTAACCTTTCATTTATTGGTTTGTTTATTTTCATTTCTTGAGATCCCAAGATGATGTGGAACTCACTTTGTAAGCCAGACTGGCTTCCAGCTCTCTGTGATCCTCCTGCCTGTGAGGCTTTCCGTGAGCCTCCTGAGAGCTGAGATGACAGACGTTCACTGCCTCTCCGGACTGCTCTCTTCTTATGCACTTCTTGCTTTGCTGTTCTTCTAGATCACTTTAACTAATCCTTTCCCGTTCCATTCTTATATTTTACTTGGACATTTGACACCAGATCCCCAGGATTTTCTTACTTTCTAAACACACACATGCACACATACACCCAAATACACACACTCCATCACTCCCATCCTATAATCATTACCATAACCATAACGATGAGGCAAAAAAAAAAATAAGGAAGAGCCCAAATTATGAATGAATGTTGGGTACAGTAATATTTGCTGTAATTTTATAGCAAATATAACATGCAGTAGTAACTTTACTAATTATAATTTGATAATAATTTTTATATTTGTTAGTTCAAATTAAATAGTAGGTACCTGGAACTCCTAATGCTGGTTTGTTTTTATCATTCTTCTGAAGTTGAAAAGAAATTAGAAGAAAAAGAAGCTGATAAAAAAGCGGCACCTGCTGAGGCTCCTCCTACTACTTCTCCCGTTTCTCCTGAAGCAGAAAAAGACAAGGAGAGTCATCTTCACCGTGAGACGTCAAAAATTTCTCCTGGAAAGGGAAGAACACCATCAGGTGACTGACAAACTGATTTATAACTCTGTTTGTCAGTTTCTTATTTTCACATAGAAAAGAATGAGGAGCTACAGCGCCAGGCTACTTAGCTAGATTCAGACATTGGTGACTCCAATCCTGTGAGACAAATATCCTCGTCCAGAAGTAAAATGCTCTTTTATTTTATTTTATTTTAATATCTATGGTGGTAGGAATACTACCAGGTCTCTCACGGGCAGGGCACATGCTCTACCACTGAGCTACATCCTCATTCAAGGAAAAGCCTTCCTACGGAGCAAAACATTTGTTTAAAACGCTCAGTGTCTTACCTGTTCCACAGGGCATGTGGAGTCACCGCACTCAAGCTAGCTGCTTCGCACATAAGCTGGGGTAGGAAGAGGAAGTATGTAGAGTGACAAGAAGTGCCTTAGGGCAGAAGGAGGAAACAGTTGTCTGCTGAGCTACAGAACTGTGTTTTTGTAAAAAGTGAGAACATTTGGATGAATTGAGAATCAGTACAGACAGATATTCCTATATCCCTACAAACAACATCAATTAGACACTTCAATTTCTGTATAGCTAGAAATATTCAGTAAGGTGATTACAGAAAGGGTACAGATGAAGCCAGCGAGGTAGTTCAATGTGTATAGGCACCTACGTTGCATCCCCAGGACTTGTGCAGTGGAAATAAAGGACCAGGTCTCAAAAGTCATTCTCTAACCTCCACATGCTTACATGGCATGTACACACACACACACACACACACACACACACACACACACACA
>CABHPH010129789.1:28230-53825 GCA_902168325.1 Peromyscus nudipes | reverse complement strand
GTTTATCTGCTCCTTTTAGTCCAGGCCCGTTCAGAGCGTGAGGCAGTGTTGGATACATTTCCTTCAGCTCTTGACACGTTAAATCCCCGCCCACCCCAATCCCACCACTCACAGATAGTCTGCAAAGGTCCCGTTCACTTCCTGACCACCGCCAGGTCTGCTCCCAGGCCATCTCCTCTAATCATGGAGTCCTTTCCTGTTGAACTGAATGGCTCTCCAAGCCCCGCCCCTCCGCCCCCTCCTCCCCCAGTGTCCACATTCACTTGGCAGAGACTTTGTCTATTTAGCTAATGTGTGCCAAACTTCCTGAGTCTGTTGGTGGTGTTTACCTGTGTAACAAGCCCTAACTGACAATGGCTTAAACAGATACATTTCCCCATACAAAAGCCAAAGGATTCATGTTGTTATCTGTAACATGGATAGCCTTTGTGGCCTCTTGATTCCAAGAGGGTTGCCGTGAGTCCGTCCAGGTGTCACATCTTTGTTTTGGTGGAACACAGCGCTGGTTGCATTTTGTCTGTTTTACACAGGAAGTGAAAGTCTCCCTCAACTTGGTTGTGGAATATTAGTTACTATGTAAAGATGTGTTGCATTTGTTTATGTTGCAGAGCATTACTTTAACTATGCGAAGGTGTGTTACATTTGTTTAGGCTGCATTTGTTTAACGATGCAAAGATGTGTTGCTTTGCCGGCCTGAGGCACCTGATTGGTCTAATAAAAAGCTGAGCAGCCAATAGCTAGGCAGGAGAGGACTAGGCGGGGCTGGCGGGCAGAGAGAATACGTAGGAGGAGGAATCTAGGCTAGAGAAGAGAGAACCAGGGAGAAAGAGAGGGAGACACCTGGGGCCAGGCAGCTGCCAGCCAGCCACAGAGTAGGACCTACAGAATAAAAGAAAGGTTAAAAAAAAAAAAACAAAACCAACAACAAAACAACAACAACAACCAAAAAACCCCAAAACCCTGAGGCAAAACATAATAGAGGAGGAAAAACAGGTTAAATTAAGTTATAAGAGCCAGTGGGACAAGCATAAGATAAGGCCGAGCATTCATAATTGATAATACGTCTCCGTGTCTTGATTTGGGAGCTGGTTGGCAGCCCAAGAAAGCCTGCTACACACACTTTTCTGTCCTTGGTCTTGAGTCAACGCAGGGTCACATGCAGCTCCTGATGGAGAGAGTTCAGCCCCTGACCTGATAGCTTGTGTCTGCCTGGATGTGTCCTCTCTTTACACTCTCTTGGTAATTTCCCTTTGCACCTTAAAGAGTGAGCTTTGACCATTCCCACTTACCTCTTAAGTGATTATCTTTTTTTTTTTTTAACTTTTCATGTTTTCAAAAGTTCAGTGAGTATTTTACAAGAAACGTTTGGAAAAAAACTTTATTGTAAACACAAAAGCTGCTCAACTTTTCTTGGTTCAAGAGGAAACGCAATAAAATTAGGTACAGTGGAAACCCCGGAGTATTTTACAGCCTGCAGCCATGGCAGCAAGTGGTGGAGGGCAGCACATGGAGGGGCGGGCAGCGAGGGGTCAGCGTGAGGGCTGATTTCTCTGTGCTCATTTGGTGATGAGCCGGTGATGGAGAGGTGGGTGTCAGGGCCATCTGGGCAAAAGGTCATCAGGCTTCCGGTGACCCTGGAAAGAGTCTGTGACTGGGGTGGGCTATGATAGGGATGCAGCCTGGGCCTTGTTCCTATGCCGGCTTTGATTGGAGACATTGAGACCTGGGAGTCACGTGGGCTCCCTGGAAGGAGGTGTGCTCTCATTTAATCTCTGTAAAGGCATTCTGGGGTTCAGGCATGTGGAAATTGTACAGGGTAAAGGGCTGTCGCTGGAAAGGACATTGCATTTAGGGATACCCCATTTGTGGATTTGGGTGCTCAGTTCTCCACCTCTTCTCCCCCAGCGGGACTTGAAAACCTTCCAAGGGGGTGGAGAGTGGAGCCATTGGTGCTCTGTGAGATGAGGACTTGTTTGAACCTAGGACTTGCTTGTGTGTGGGCGGTTCTTGTGCCAAGATCAGCCGGTGCCTTCAGACTGCATGCTTGCAAAGGAATTACCGAACTACGGTTTTCTCTGCCTTTGTAAAATGCGTCCCCGACTTCCTGCTGAGAGCACAGAACGCGCCCACATTCTTCTCTGGAGTCAGTTGGGTTGTGTATTGTTGTGCTGGCCCCCGGGGTGGAATCCTGCTCTAATGTCCTTCACGCCAGCCCTGCACAGCCTCTGGGCTGGTCTCAGCCAACTCCCTTCTCTCCATGCACTGCCCTGGCCCTTGGAAACCCTCTAGTTCTGATAATAGCCTTTAAGTAGAGCAGGGAAGATTCCTGGGAGGTGAGGCCAGCCAGGCTCCAATGCCCACCCGCTGTGTTTGTTGGGCCCACTTTCTCGGGGAGTGGCTGCTAACCCTGACCTCCAGCTGGGAACAGAGTCAGTGTGGAAAGCGGTTCCCTGGGAATCACTGTGCAAACACGCAGGGCTGGGAGAGAGACGCACACCCTCTGGCCCAGCCTGCACTCTTCTGGGCACGATTCCCCGGGAAAATAGATACTTGTGGGTATTCGCTTCACTGTTGGTGGTTGGTTGTGGATCGCTCACTAGCCACGAGCTACTCAAGTGGGCAGCACTGCTGCTGCTGGCTGGTCATAGAGTACCAACTGTACTCCAGCAGTCCAGGTTTTTTTTTTTTTTTTTTTTTTTTTGTTTTAGGGTTCAAACTCAGGTCCTCATGTGTGCAAGGGCTTTACTGACCTAGGCCCACTCGAGTGGAGTGTCAGTTTTAATGTTTTGTTTCTTGAAGGGCCGAGGGTGGGCCAGGGCTTGGATTATCAAATGAGGGGCTGTCCTTAGACAGGCATTTGGAGCACCAGGGGATGCTGTGGAAGGTGTTGCCGCCACTGAACACACGGGTGACACACTGTGACGTTAAACAAGAAAAACTAGATTCTGCCATGTGTGTGGCATAAACCTGTCCTCTCAGCCCTCGAGAGACCGAGGCAGGAGGATTGCCTTGAGTTGGAGCCTAACTTGGGCTATAACAAGATCCTGTCTCAGAAAACCAAAACCAGCCCAGCCACTGACCAATGGGTCCCGAGGCAGCAGCGTGAACTGGCGCTCTCTACATGTACCAGGCTCCTGTTCACACTGGGAATGGCCACTGGTTCTGGCTGTGTGGCAGAATGCCATGTGGCCTTCAGGCCTCCGTGGTAGGGTTTAAGACGGTTAATTTTTCTCTATGGGCCGGTGAGATGGCTCAGCAGGTCAAAGGACTTGCCGCACAAGCCTGACAACCTGAGTCCGATCTATCCCATGGTAGGAGGAGAGTACTAAGCCCTGAAAGTTGTCCTCTGACCTCTGTGCGAGTGCTGTGGCACACGAGTGTGCACATTCTCATCCACAAATAATTTAAAAACCAAACCAAACTTGCTGGGCTGGGGTATGGCTTGGCTGGTAGAGTGCTTGCCTAACATGCTCAAGGCCCCGGGTTTGATCTGTAGCACTCAGTGTGATCACAGTGTAATCAGGGACATCAGGAGCCCACGGTCATCCTTGGTTACATGATGAATCTGAGGTCAGCCATGTGAGACCCTGTCTCAAAAAGCAAGCAGAAATCCCAAATGTTCAGCTGGTCGGAATAGCATGTTTCACAGTCCTCAGGTGGACCTGGAGGCCCTAGGAAGAAGCCAGCAATATTACCGGAGCCATCAGAGTAGTCTTGTCCCTGGGGACCCAGTGTCTGAGGGGGCCCCAGTACACACCTCAGAGTCATTTGTTCTGTAGAGGATGACAGTAAATGTCTCATTTTCTTCACTGGTGAGCCGTCACCCAGAGTCACAGGCAGTGGCTCCCAAGAGAGGCTTTGGTGTCTGGGCTCAATAAAACTTTATTTGCAAAGCCAGGCAGAGGGCCGGCTTAGCTTCCACACTGTAGTTTGCCAACTCCAATCTAGAGAAAAGCAAGAGGGGTCAAAGGCTGCTTGATGACTGGGTTCTCGGGTGGCTGTGGTGTCCCAAAATAGCACAAATTATAGGAAGGAACTGGCCGTGGAGCTTGAAAAGGCGGATGTTTACTTACAGGGGGTAGGGATGGATTGTAACACTTCAGATGCACAGCTGGGCGGGGCAGGGGGGGTCTGATGGTTTGCTTCGATCTTTGAGGGGCTGTGGAGAATAGTCCTGTCCTGCACGTCACTGGGGGCCACTTGTGAACTCTTCAAACCCTTTCTGTGGCTGTCTCTCTCATTCTTTTGTGCGTAGGACTGTAGGCTGAGGGCCTAGGGAAGCTGGAGCAGAGGGGGAGCCAGGGATGGGACACTTGGGATAGTGAAACCCTGCGACTGTCTTCAGAGGGACACAGGACATGCTACCTGGACACTCCGCTTCCCCTGCCTCCAGGCAGCTGCTGAGTACAATTTTCATCTGGCTCCCGTAAGTGAGCACCTGTTCTGTTAGGGAGATTCAGAACTGAGTCTGGGATCCAGGAAGCTGGCCTGTGCTGGGACATGCCTGCCACTGTGAGCTGGTAAGCTGAGTCTGAGTGACAGAACTCATCAAGGGCCCCGGACCTTACCTCTCAGGTCAGAGACTAGAGGCAGGAGGGGCTGGCCTGGGCCACAGAGAAGAGCCTGGGAGCCAGGTCCTGTCCGGAGAGAAGCTGAGAGAAAGATATGGGGCAGGGGGACACAGATTCCCACTGATATCAAATGTCCAGTAAGGGCCGACACAGGGTCGGGGGAGGGAGAGTCTGATGTCACTAGAGGCCAGGGTAGGGGCACTGGGCAGCCATTGCTTGCAGGAGTGGCTCTAACACAGTCCCTACTCAGGATAGACGGAACTGTGATTCCTCAGCTGCCCCACAGTGCAGGAGCTGCGCGCTTTCAGAGGCCACACTTTACATTTTGAATTCTGCTCTACCCCGGGCTGGTGGCATGTGGACCATACTCTTCCCAGCAGCTTCCACAGACCACAGGACCCAACCAACTTGGGTCACGAGAGGAGCCAAGCACAGTCCATAAAATAAGCCTGCATTCAATACTTGACACGAACTGATTGATACTTGAAACAAGCTCAGGAGGCAGGACCAGGGGAGCTCGGCTGTGGGGTGGGTGTGTGTGTGTGTGTGTGTGTGTGTGTGTGTGAGAGAGAGAGAGAGAGAGACAGACAGACAGACAGACAGACAGACACCATCAGCCCGTGTCCTATAGTAGGTGCTTGCTACCTGCACCGGGATGGGTGACATGAGGCTGCCATTGTGGGGACCCGGGAAAGAATGGACGCACTCCAGTGACATCTGACCCAATGACTGTGCCTCGGCCACCTGGGGTCTGTGGTGGACAGATCTGTGTGCCCCGAAGCCCTGCTCCGTGTTGAGGACATTAGCCAGTCCCTTCGTGGCTCTTCCCACAGTGATGGGGTTTGCTCAGGGTGGCCTTGCAGATTCCAGGGTCGAGGTCATGTTGTGGAAGATGCCGAAAAGGTGTCAGTCCTAGCCCACATCCCTTGCCAGATGGTGGCATTCCCAGGACTCGGGCACCGAGACGGCGCAGCAAATGCCTGGTGAGCATCCAGACCCATTTGAAGGCGGTGTGACGCAAAACGGCAGCAGCTGCTGCGATGAATCAAGGCCCCTAGTCTGTGAGCTGAGCCTCTCTGTGCTAAGCTCTGGTTTTGAACGGGGAGCTTGCACAGGCCCAGCCCAGGCCACAGAGTGCTGGGCTCTGCAGGGAGGGTCCCAAGGATGTCCTCCAGAGCACTTCCCAGTGACTTTTGTCTCATTTCCCGTACTGGGGTGTGGCTGGGCTGTCCCTCCCACCAGTGGTTCCCCCATGCGTAGCGGCAGGGAGTGGGGATGTGAAGTTAGCCAGGGGCTTCAGAGAGACCAAAGCCTGTGTCTCCCAGGTTCAGCAATAGCTGAGGGCCCGCCGCTAGTCTCGGCTACAGCTACGCTTGGGGCTGCCTTGATCCCTGTCCTCTTTCTGCAGCCAGCCTCCCGAATCCCAGAGGATCCCTGTCATCTGCCTGTGTCCCATGATTTCCATGATCATGTATGAACCAGTGACCGGGATAGCCCTTGCTTAGCATGCATACGACCCTGAATGCAATCCTCTGTCCTGTGAAATCAACCAGCCAATTAGTGTGCGCGCGTGCACACACGCACACGCACACACACACACGACCAGACCAGACCTGTTTAGACTCAGCCTCCTTCCTTTTTTCTAATGACCTCTCAGCTACCTGGCTTTACTCATGGCGTGTGTCAATTCTGCGCTTCCACAGAGTGAGCGAGGGCCACCCCAGGAATAAATAGCAGCTGGTTCGGTGCGAGTGGGCCTGCTTCGGTTGTGTTCTGGAAGAGACGGCCCTCTCAAATTGGGCGTAGCATATGCAATGCGTTTGGAGCTGGGTTTAAAAGCATCTCAATGGGCTCCTTGCCATTGACAACAGGGCCAGTGAAAAACCAGAGAACCCTGGGCTTCTAAGGTTGGGCATGATGATTTAGGCGCCCCCCTACCAAGATTTCAAAAGTTCTTTGTCTCATGGATCTGTTCACCAAGTCATTGTTCCTTGGTGCAAGTGTGTGTGTGAACTGGAGACTGTTACTGCGTCGTGGCCTCTGGGCTGGCTTAGGGCTCCCCCAGTGGCTGACATTTGTGTACCGTTGGCTGCCCTGGTGACACTCTTCCTCTTAAAACCATGAAGAGGCACATTGTGTCCACGTGAGCCTTGTCATGCTGCCACAGCTATGAGATGGCTGTGGTCACTGTAGGTGTATGCAGTGTCCACCCTAGGGAGGGCGCCCATGGGCTCTTGATGAGTTGGTGAGTGTTCACTGAGCACTGGGACTCCAAGGCCCCGACTGCTGCAAGAACCCGGATTGGGACTTAGCTGTCCTCTTAGAATAGTGGGGATCGGGGTCAGAAGACCATCTCCTTTCGTGTATTCATTCAGCAACTATTTATACATCCAATGGCTCTCCACTACATGCTGTTTCGTGACCAGCCGTTGTGCAGGGCATGGGGTGCCCTGGGAGCTTGCTACTGAATGTAGAGTGAGGATCATTGTCCTAGTCAATGTGGCTGTCCAGCAGCAAGTCCTGTGGACGTCCCGGTGTCTGTAGTGCTCTGCAAGTACACACGTGGGGCCAGGCATGTCTGAACTGCAGCCCAAGGGGTGGGCTCGAGGTTTGCATCTGTGTGTGAGCAAGATGCATATCCCAAAGATACAGCCCAGCATGTGCAAAGGTCCTGAGGAGGCTTCTGAGAGCCTCCAAGGGCTTCGGGGTGTAGATGCTGAGAAAGGGTCTCTGCTGTAGCCTGGCTGGCTGTACATTCCTGACCCTTTTGTCTCCACCCCGCAACTACTGGGATGGCAGGCGGGTGCCGCCATGCATGGCTGTAGACACCTTGAGTGTTTAGCAGCTACCTCCTGCAGGTTGAGAACATTAGCACTAGTCTTTGGGGCAGTGGGACCCCATCCCCTCCCACCCCTGGTCATAGGCTCCCCATCCCATTATAGACCTCTGCTCTTCCTATGCAGTGTTACAGCTGCTTGTGTGTGCATGAGTGTGTTCATGCATGAGTGTGTGCATGAATGTGTGTGCATGAGTGTGTCAGTGTGTGGGGGGGTATGAGTACGTGAATGAGTGTATGTGTTCATTAATGAGTGTGTGCATGAGGGTGCCAGTGTGTGTGTGCATGACTGTATGAGTATGTGTGCATGAGTGTGTCGGTGTGTGGGTGGGTGTATGAGTAGGTGAATGAATATATGAGTATGTGTTCGTGCATGAATGTGTGTTCATGAATGTGTGTGCGTGAGTGTGTCACACACAAAACTATGAGTTCCATGGTTGTAGGGGGTCTCTAGTTCATATTAGTGCACACAGTAGGTGCTCAAGTAAATATGTGTCTGAGGAGCAGGGGAGGTATTTACTGAGCACCTGCGTGGACCCAGCACTCTGTGCACACTGTGCGTGAATATATAAAGCTGAAAGCAGTGTGAGTCTCAGAGCTGGAGGAGACGCCAGCGGATGCAGTTGGAACCCGAACGCTTTTGCACCGTCTGTGCGGAAGGAACTCCGGAACCAAGCTGTCTTTCTGTGTCTCCCCAGCCCTGCAGAGACAGCCTGTGGGCACAGCCTTCTTCTCCCTGCTGCTTCCACCATGGGCGCGAGTGGACGGCCCCTTCACCATGAACTGTGACCCCGCTGGCACTCCCCGGTGGACCTGTGTCCCTCGCCTGGGACCTGACAGCCTGGGTAAGTGGGTGCTGAGCTGGGGGCTGGGTGTTTGGAAGGTGAGGTTGCCGGGGAGTTTTCTGTCTGTCCTTTGTGCGCTGTCAGTGTCCCAGGTCCTGGCTGGGTGTGAGCTGTAGATTGAGAGACCACCGTGACTCTGAAGTGAGCATCCCTAGTTTGGGGTGGGAATGGGGACTGTAGAGCCCTGTCTGGGGACTGTTCAGATGGAAAACGTCAGACTCCTGGGTCTCCCAAGTCTCCATGCTGCCTCCAGCTGAGTGGAGACAATGTTCACCGTTTGGGAGCTAAAATATGTTAGCCCATGGGGTGTGACAAAGAGAAAAATGCCAAAATCCATCTCTCTGCCTTTACCTCTTGCCATGAAGGAGCCACACAAGGCCTGGGAGGTCCTTGGTTCATTGGGACACTGTCTCCCTTGTCAGCAAGAGCAGAGAGACTCACAGGATGCTTTTTAGGATTGGAAAGAAATAAAAAGCTGGGTTTTAAAGAGGCAGGGCTGAAGCTCAATGGAGTGTCACACACCTGTAATCACCGCACCTGGTGGGTGGAGGCGGGAGGCACTGGAGCTCAAGGTCATTCTTGGCTAGGTATGGAATTCCAGGTCAGCCTTGGCTACCTGAGACCCTGTCTCAAAACAAACAAGCAAACAAAACAAAGACAGGGCATCATGGGCCAAGATGGGAGGTCTGGTTCTAGCTGAGTGAAACCAGTTGGGGACTTCTCTGGGCCCATTTTCTTCTACTCCAGGAAGCACAAGGTCCATCATTCCCACCTCTCTGAGTTGCTGGAGGATTTGGGGGTAGGGTGGGGGGGATGTCCTGCCTTTGAGAGCAGATCTCAAAGCTGAACAAGTCAGGCCGGGGGCGTCCTGGCCACTGGGAAGTGAGACCGGCCTGCAGGTTGGACGGGTCCATGGAGAGTACCAGATGCACTGGCACAGCTAGGCCTCTCCCAATGAGCCCTCATCCCAGCCATCGCGGAACCCCTCTTGCTAAGACTGTAAGGGGCTGGGCCTGGCTCAGCCTGGAGCATGTGCAGCATGTATGAGGCCCTGGGTTCCGTTCTCACCTCTGCAGAACCAAAACAAACAAGGAAGCCGGCACAAACAGTTGTTCAACAGCCAAACCAGCAGCAAACAGACACCAGTAGGTCTAGGGAAAATAAAATGAGACAAAGTAAGACCTGAGGCTTGACTTTTATTAGCATGCAGGGGGGAGATGGGGGAAGGGCAGCTGGCAGGGTTCCATGGCCACTTCCCAGGTGTGATTCCAGGGCCTCCTGTTTGCATGGCTGTGTGAGCTGAGGGTGATTACTTACCCTCTCTGTGCTGGGTGGGTGCTCAGCCCAGGATTGTGCTGGGTCCACTGGAGCTGGCCCCAAGACCGGCTGAGCCAGGCGAGGCCTCGGGCTGCAGGGCTCTGCCTGACCTCTCTGAACAGGAGGTCGCGGTCTGTGCCTTTCCAGGGCCCAGCAAGATGGCAGTGCATCTGGAGCTTGCCCAGTGAGCTCAGGATCTGGGGCTCTGGGACTAAGGTCTCTCAGTCTCCTCCCCCCAGACCCTCCCCCTGAGTCCCACAAATACTCTTTACTAAATTTACTGTCTTAAATTTTTTTTTTTTAAGCAGTCGCTTTTTCATTTCTGATGTGCTTAATCCTCATGGAGCTACATCCGTAACCATGGTGACGCGGGTCGAAGTTGGCTCCATCGCATCCCTGAGGGCGGGGCCGGGCCTCGGTGACATCAGCAGGGAGGAAGCCCTGAAGAGGACCTACTTTTGCCAGACTGGGGATGCCTCTGGGGCTCCCTCCACTAGGATCCTAAGAGCAAAAAGCCTGTTCCCTCTGCCCCTTGCTCCCAAGCCTTTCCTTAAGGAGCAGGTCCCTGAGAAGGCGGCTCCTGTCACATCTTCCTGGCCTGGTGCCACCCAGTCCTGTCCTTCAACTGAGGCTGACAAGAAGGAAGTTAAAGAGGACGTGGTTAAAAGGATGCCGAGCTTAGCCGGCCAGGAGGCAGACAGAGGGGAGACCCTGCCGAATGGCCCGTCTGTACTTAACAAGGCCACGTTCCTGAGGGCTGGCCCCAGCACCATGGGCATCTTTGAAACAACCAAAGCTGGACCCAGCCTGGGCAAAGGAACCAGTGAGGGGAGCCGGGAGGCCAGCTCCCGGGCAGCCCAGGCATCTCCCTTAAGTGCCAGGCCTGAGGTGCCCACCAAGCCTGCCCTCCCCGCTCGAAAGCCCCCGGTGACTCTGCCCCGACCAACCTCCCTGTCACAGGATGCTGGGTCTACTGTGTCCCAGGAGGAGGCAGGCCGAGCCCAACCTTTGCCAAAGGCCCACAGTGTGGAGGACCCCGCTGGCCAGGCTCCAGAGGCCAAGCCTCACCTGAAGAGACGGCCCATGTCAGCAGTGTTCAGCGAATACCTGCAGCCCCCGAAGCCAGGCCCAGGTGGAGTGGCAGTCATGGGCAAAGTCCCCCCTACACCTCCGGAGAAGACGTGGGTGAGGAAACCTAGGCCTCTGTCTATGGACCTGACTGCTGTGTTCGAGAACAGAGAGATATTGCTGAGGAAGATGGGCAGTGAGCAGAATGCAGCAGAGAACCAGGGCCCGGAGAAGACCAGAACCAGCATGGAACCCAAGGGTGATGCAGAGGGCCCTGCCCGCATGGACGCCACCCCTCAGGACCCTGACTCAGACTTCCAGGAGGTGGCCAAGAAGCTCCATGCACGGAGGGAGAAGACCGTTCTTAAGCAGGCAGATACAGACAGTCCCAGGACTCCAAGGGCCAGGGCCATCCCTGGAGATGATCAGAGTCCCCAGGAAGAGGAAAGGCCAGACCAGCAGTCAGAGAAGGTGCCAGAGTCCCCTTTGCCCAGGACAGGAAGAGGCCTGGGCCTGGCCGAGGTCAAGGCCGGAGGATCTGACCAGGAGGCTCCTGCAGGGACAGAGAGGAAGTCTATAGGGAGCATCAGGAAGCGCCTCAGTCTGTTTGAGGAAGAGAGTGCTGTGGCCTTGGCAGTGGTGTCTGAACCCTCCCCTATGACCCCTGAGTCCCCATCCACAGTGCCAGAGCCTGAGAGAGCTGGTGTGAATGTTCAGGCTCGGATCAAAGGCTGGACTGTGGAAAGCGCAGGGGCGAAGCCAGAGGTCAGGAGAAGGGCGTCCCAGGCGCGGCCATTGTCTATGGATCTGACCAAACCGTAAGTGGACACATCCCAGAACCTTGTCAACCTCAGGCTTCCTCAACACCCACTGGAGAGCTCAAGGCTAGCCCAACACCTACACACAAACCCAAAGCTAGCCCAACACTTACACACACACACAAGCCCAAGGCTAGCCCAACACCTACATACAAACCCAAGGCTAGCCTAACACACACAAACCCAAGGCTAGCCTAACACCTACATACAAACCCAAGGCTAGCTGAACACCTACACACAAGCCCAAGGCTAGCCCAACACTTACACACACAAGTCCAAGGCTAGCCCAACACTTACACACAAACCCAAGGCTAGCCTAACACCTACACACATACCCCACCCATTGCCCTGAGGGGAGGTGATGGTAATGATGCCTCTCACACAAGGCGCATAGATGAGAAGAGAGTGGGACATCAACTGAGCGCTGGGCTCAGTTGGTACTCATGTGGGAGCACGGTGGGAAATGAGGTTCCTCTTTCACAGGTGTGTGTGAGAAGGTGAGAGACTGTGGTGAAGCCAGAGTTGGGGAGTCCCGATCAGTTCCAGCACAGCCTGGTTCTGTGGCTAAGCTGCCCCCAGGGTCAGACTGCCCTTGTAGATTAGAGCACGGTTGGCGTGTGCCTCAGTGGCAGAGTACTCACTCAGCACATGCAAGGGCCTGGGTTCTGTCCCCAGCATCTGTCTGTCTGTCTGTCTGTCTCTCTCTCTCTCTCTCTCTCTCTCTCTCACACACACACACACACACACACACATACACAGACATTAGGCCTCTGCCTCCATGGATGTATTGAAAAAAAAAAAACCCACAGAGCCTAGATGACCAGGGCCACTGTCTAATGTAGCCCAGGCTACTCTCTAAGTAGCTTAGGATATTCCTGAACTCCATGTCCTCTCAATTCTACCTCCATAGAGCTGAAATTAGAACCAGAATCCCACCAGGACCTTCCTCAAATATATAGAGAAAAAACTCTAGAAAGAATGTGGGCAGCGTCCTCCACGGAGGAGCCCTTGGAGCACAGAGTCAGCAACTCGGGTTAAGGCCAACACTTGCTGCGCCACACCTCCCAGGCCTCCAGCCTTGTTGTTTTCCACTATGGCCGCGGCAGGGAGATGCCACCAGGCACGATCCACCTCCTATCCTCAGTGCCCTGCTCACTGCCTGCATGCTTCCACCAGGGTGGACTCAAGGCCCCGGGAGCTGGTACAGCCAGGGGCCTGAGTTAATTCTAAGGGCCCAGAGAACCAAACCCAGGTCGCCAGACTCGGCAGCAAATGCCTTTACCCATGGAGCCCCAGGGATGCCGGTTCACTGAGAGGGATCGTACGTTGGGAGATTGTGGGAAAGATATTCCCAAGTTAAAACAGCAGAGACGCCCAGGGTCTCACTGTGCTGTCCGGGTGCCTGGGAGGAGCCGTGTGATGATGTGACAGATGGGGAAACTGAGTCTCTGAGATTAGGAACACTCATGGCCTCCCAGCAGTATGGATTGCCTGGTGGGGATCAAGTTCAAATGTTTTGGAAACCTACCCCCATTCCCTCTTTTTTCTTTTCTTCTTTCTCTTTATTCCCGAGCCCCCAGCCCTGAACCCTAAACACTGTATGGACACTTGGTGCCTCGTGTTCAGGCATGTGCTATAAAAGCATGATAGAGATGGAAAGATTCGAGTCCCCTCCTCCTTCCCCTTTGTAAGTAGGGAAACTGAGGCCCAGAGAGGGAGATTGACTAGGTATACTGAAAGGCAGAAGCAAGCCTGTGTCTCTACAAGACGACCCACCGCCCCCGGGTCTTGGGTCTCAGGTCTCGTGGCTGCTCCTCAGCGGTGGGTGAGTGTTGTGCCCACAGTCGCTAAGGAAAACCAGTAATTATCCTGCCTGGGGCTTCTTCAGTCTTCCCTACACACCTCCACAGAGTTATTAGGGTCATGGCTTGCCTCTTATGTCTGCCCTATAAAAGAGGGTGGTAGGCGTTAATTATCCCTGCTTTATAGATGAGGAAATGGAGGCTCAGGTGAGGCCACAGGCCACCTGGGCTCCCACAAGGAGTGGAGCTGGGAGCAGCACCCAGGCACCTGCTTCTTCTCCCCGGTGGTGGGTTCTTTCTACGCAGGCATGCTCTGCTTAAGGTACGCCCTTCCCGCCAGGTCCCTATGCCTTCTGTGACTATAAAGGACATGTCCTTTCTCAGAGGAAGTTGGGCAGGTGGCCAGGCTTATGCCTTCCTGGGCTCCAAGCCGAGGACAGTGTGGGCTTCGGGGAGTCAAGACATGTCACTCTGCTCTGTGTGAGTAACTCCCATCTTTGCCCCAGGTTCTCACGGTCGCCTTCGAGCAGTGAGGTCGGGTATGAGAAATGTGCTCTGCTGGGTGGTGAGCTCCCCGGAGAAAGGAGAGAAAAGGTAAGTGTGCCATTCACCATCTCGGCTAGGAGAAGCTTGTGACGTGCCAGGTCCTGGGAAAGAACATCAGAATCTGGTCAGCCCTGCTGCTGGCACATTAAAATTCCTGACCTGATGGCTTGTGACTTCCTAGGGGTCAAAGGTTATGCATGGAAGTGGCTGTTAGGCATTTTTTTTTTTTCTGGGCAAAAAGTTAAGAGGGAGCATCATCTTAAATGGCTTTCTCCGAGCCCTCGGGAGGCAGAGGGAGGTAGATCTCTGCGTGTTTGAGGCCAGCCAGGGTGACATTGTGAGATCTTGTCTCAACAAACACAAAAACTTGGGAGAAACTTCTCGAGTTCCCTCCTCACAGTCTTTCCCTTCCCCTTGGCTCGGGACCCAGTCACAGAAATGGTCCAGGTGCCAAAAACCAGTTCTCTTCGCTCTGGCTCGTAGGAAAGAGCTCCCAGTCACGTGCTCATGTAACTGGTTTGTGGTTGATGCTCTCTCTGGCCTTACATATTTTTTTTAGACACATCTTTACGGAAGCACAGTTGACAGACAGACATAAAGAATGTGGATTTAAGGTGCCCAAGTGGACGAGCTTCCAGCTGTGCCCTCCCATGCAGCCGTTGCCACACAGGCTTGGCAAACATCTGCACCACACCCAGACCCCACCCCTGCCTTTCCGATGCCTCCGGCCTGCCCTTCCCCAAGCAGCTTCCTTCCGTCAGCTTTCTCTCCATAGAGACTGGTTTCCGTGTCTTAGACTTTCGGACCCATTGGGCCGGTTATAGTCATGTATTTGTTTACTCGGGACTGACCTCTTCACTCAGAATCATCCTTCCGAGATTGGTCAGGCCGTCGTAGGTTTTATCGCTGGGTTGTGTTCTGTCCCAGAGGCGGGCCACAGCGGGCTGCTTTGCTATCCTCTTTGGCTGGCATTGGAATGGTTTTCAGTTTGAGCCATTAGAAATGAAGCTATGCCTGGGGGCGGGTGGTACCTGTCTGTTAGCCCAGTGTCCAGGAGGCTGAGGCAGGAGGGTTGTGAGTTCCAGGTCAGTTTGAAAACACACACACACACACACACACACACACACCCCAAAACAAACAAACAAAAAGAAATGAAGCTGTTGTGAACATTAATGAACACGTCTGTAAGTTTCTCCCTCTCCTTCCCCGCCCCCTCTGAGATGTGGTCTCATGACTGGCTCAAACTGGCTGTAGCTGAGACCTTGTATTTCTTGAGAGCCCCTAGCTCTGGAGGGCTAGGATCACAGGTGTGTGCATCACCATACCCAGGTGTGTGCCATGCTGGACACGGAGCCCGGGGCTTTGTGGGTCTTGGCAAGGACTCTCCTAACTGATCCGCATCCCTAGCCCAATTTGCTTTTTTTCTCTCGGATCAATGGCCAGGAGTGGCCTGGCTGGGCCATGCAGCTGTGTCAAAGGGACGTCCGCTGTCTCTGAATAACAGACCGAGAGCTTCTCCGAGGCTCTCTGTATCCCTCTCAGGGAGTACCCAAGGAAAGAAGCTGGCTCAGAAGGGCAGTGATGACCGCCTTGATGGGACCACAGAGGCTGCAGCAGTACAGCAAGGGTCTCAGGGGCTGGGACTCGTACGGACTGTCCTTAAATCTCAGGACTTGGCTTGAGGGACGCTCAGTTTCTCTGTAAATGTTGACTATTCAAAAACACTCAAGAGCTGGGCGGTGGTGGCGCACGCCTTTGATCCTAGCAGAGCCAGGCGGATCTCTGTGAGTTCGAGGCCAGCCTGGTCTACAGAGCGAGATCCAGGACAGACACCAAAGCTACACAGAGAAACCCTGTCTCGAAAACAAACAAACAAACAAACAAACAAAAAATCTCAAGAAAGAAAAAGCTAATAAGCCTACATACAACCAGGGATCATCTCTGTAAGAGATACTGTTTGCTGTTTTTTTTAAAAAATTGTGTTAGAATAACAAAATGGGAAGCGTGATGGTGCAGCCTGGGATACTTAGCAAAACCCAAATCAGTCTGTGACAGTAAGCCGGCAGCATCGTCTCAGTCACCCAGTGTCTGAGACACCCGTTTGTCTACCCCACCCACACTCTTCATCCTTTAGTATCTTAAGGTTGGGAGATGGCTCGGCGGATGTAGTATTTGCTGTGCGCGCCTGGGGACCCGAGTTCGAATCCCACACCCATGAAAAAGCCAAGCGCAGCAGTACACCCACAATTCTAGAGCTGAGGCTGTGGAGACAGAGAGATCCCTGGGGCTTGTCGGCCGGCCAGCCTGGCTGAGTCGGTGAGCGCCGGGTTCAGTGAGAGAACCTGTTAAATGAGGTCGACAGCTGGGGAAGACACTGCCCTTGACCTTTGGTCTCCGTGCGCGTGTGCACACACATTTTATAGTGTCTTGCTGTTTCTTAATTAATTAAACAAAATTTGACTTGTTTTTATTACTGTGTGGAGGGGGATACTCGCGCCACTGCATGTGGTCAGATGCTCCTTTGTGGAGTCCGCCCTCCCAGCTTTGGCTCTAGGGGCAGAACTCGGGTCACCAGGCCAGGTGGCAGGTCTCTCTGAGTTGAGCCGTCTGGAAGGCAACTTGTTCCTTTAATAGGGCAGCCACTTCGTTCGCCTCTCCACTTCCTGTCCGTTTCAAATCCTCATGCTGTCTTCGGTTATTTTTCAGCCTAAGGAAGGGCGTGGTTTGGATGGAGCCCCCACCACAAAAAGTCCCTGGAAGCCTGGGGTGCCTCAGAAGTCTAGGCAGACAGAACCCAAAGATGCTTCTGACCAGGACCCCGACAGGTGTCGGCGTGCACACTCAACAGGAGACCCGGGTCCTTCTGAAGTCAGTCCAGAGGATGACGGAAGCTTCCAGAAGGTGTGGGCCACAGTGTTTGAGCATCACGTGGAGAGACACACAGTGGTTGACCAGGCAGGCCATTGTCTCTCGCCTGCGCCCCCTCATGATGTGGCTGACGTCCCGGATCTCAAACCCAGGCCTGAGAAAGGCTATTGGCTGGGGAAGGACCCTCCAGGGGTTATAAACAAGAGAGACAGCTTCAGGTGGTCCGACCATGCTGACCCGGGGATGCTAGGACGAGCTGTCCTTGTGGATGTGGAGCCGAGACAGCATCCTACCTCTGTCCCTGAGACACCACACCCCGTGAGAGAAGGGCACAGCAGCCACTCTGTCCTGAGGCATCTAGAAAGTCCCCCTGTGTCCCAGAGGATCCAGCCAAAGTATGATATTGTGCATACCTCCAGGGAGCGGGCGCACAGCGAAGCTGTTTCCAGGGTGCCCGAGGAGAAGGCGGTGACGCTGCGTAGTGGCAGACCCCGGCTCTCCCTGCAGGGCCGGCAGCTGTCCCAGGAGGTCGACCCTACTCACGTGGAGTGTGCTCTGCAGGCTCATGGGGGTGCCGTGCAGAGGGCAAGTTCAATATGGGAAGCTCGGGGTCAGGAGGCCAGTGGGCCAAAGCTTGACGGTCAACAGCCAAGGGATGGGTTTGAGAGCAGCTGCCCATCATCCAAGTGGATGGGAGGAGTGGTGGCCAGCTGGCAGAGCACCTCTGTGGCCGGCAAAGATCTCAGTGCTCCCCAAAGGGGTCCATCCTTGGATGGCTCTTCACATCCTCCATCCAGGGCCACCGTGGAGCCCGGTGACTCCCAAGTACAGGCGAGGCCCAACTCATTGCGTCTGCAGAAAGGCCCCCTCACAGTTGGCGGTGAGGATAACCCAAGGCTGGCCCAGGCATTCCAGCCTGAAGTCAGAATGCGGAGGTCCAACCCTTCGGAGCCCAGGATGGACAGGTGGAGACGGCGGACTCTGCCCCATGATGTAAAGTTCGATGCATTCAGCCTGCTCACGCCAGAGAGTACTTCCAGAAGGCAGCAGAGACCTGCAGATGATGTGACCTCCCCAACCTGTGCCTTAACGAGACCTCCATTGTCCCACCTCCAGGCACAAACTCGGGAGGTGACACCAGGTGCCTCACACAGTAGGGTTTCTCCGGTGGAGAAGCCAGGGCCGTCTGCTGAACCCAGTGCAACTTTCTTTGCGGTGACCTATCAGATTCCTGACATTCAGAAGGCCAAGAGTATTGTTAAGCCAGGGCCTGAAAATGTGTCGGAACCTTCTAGAAGAACGGCTCCCCCTCTGTCACCTGGTTCTTTTGTGTCTACTCTGGCTTCTCCTAGCCACGAAGAGCCACGGACTCCGGCCAGCAGTAAGGGATGGACTAAGGGGAGAGAATACGAAGAAGTAAAGAGCCTTTCAAAGCACCCGAAGGCCACGGATCAGCCGTCGTCTGCCGAGGGCAGGATGCTGAATCCCTCCAGGGACAGAGTCGTTGATGTGGACGCTCTGCAGATTCATCGAGGGTCAGAAGCAGGCACTTGGAAGGACAGCAGGATCAGGACATCCTCAGGCATGGATGCCCCACAGACTTCCCCGGTCCTGAGGCGCCCCAAAAGTCTCCTGGTCAGAAGGAGGACAGAAGTGATCAGCGAGACGTTCCCAGGGAAGATGAGAGATGGCTACAGGTCTGGCGTCCTTGACATTGATGCCCTGATGGCCGAGTACAAAGAGCAATCAAACAGAGCCCCCAGCAAGGCCCAGGAGCAGAGGGACGGTCCTGCCGAGCCCAGTGGCTCCCCTCAGGAGAAATCAGGTTGGCCCAAGGAGGCGGAGTGGGGGCGGAGGAGCCTGAAGGAAGCTCCCTGGTTAGACAGTGTTGGGAAACAAGCAGGGGTCTCTGTGAAAACTCCCCAGTCCCCTGGCCCCAGCAAACGGCCAGCAGAGCCCCTAGGGGCAGCCATGACCACCAAGTCGGGCCTGCCGCTGTGGGCGCCACCACACTCGGCTCCTGTGGAAAACTGTCCCTCCCCGTACCCTGTCCCTGCTGACTCCAGGAGAAAGTCCTCGGGCGTCGCTGAGTTTGAGAGCAAGCCCTCCTCCAGTGAGCACCAGGAGGCCAAGTATAGACAAGGCCCAGCCAAGTCCCAGGAACCGGGCATCGCCATCCGGGACAGAATCTCCCCCAGGTCACCTCCCTCTGACCGGAAGAAAGGGACGCCAAAGAGATCCACCGGTCAGGGAGTGGAGGGCAATGGGGTGCAGTGGGGAAACCCCCCACGTGACTGTACTTGGTCACCCCTGGACATCAAGAGGGCCTGCTCAGAGAAGGGCCCACCAGCCAGGGTCCGGGAGGGCCTGTCTGTCATGCAGGACGCCAGACTGCGGAGACGAGAACAGCTCAAGGAGAAGCCGGGTCTCCCCACTCAGACTCCCAAGGCCACAGCAGGACCCTGCCAGAAGGAGGTAAGGAAGCCGGATGGTCCTAAGGTGAGTCCGCGGGCGCTTTTTCAATTTTGTCATTTTAATTTTTAATGTTTAACGTTTAAGCATCTGTATCTAGGGTCTCAAGCTCAGGTTTTATGTGTAGTTGTGTGACTGGGTGGAGGCACCCTAGGATACCACTCTAGGGAGTGGTGGAGACTCCGGGAAACAGAACACTCAGGCAAACCACCAGGACAGGAAGGTGTGCTTGCCTCCAGACTCTTCAGATTTTCTGTTTTCTTTCTTTATCTCTCCCCACTTCCCTTCTTTTACTGGGCGGGGCTAGTACTTTGCCCGCCCCGGCCCCGGCACCTGGCCATTTTGTCCTGTGACAGTTTTGAGAAAGTGACATCATTTACTCAGAGAAATCCACATTTCCAGGTGGATTTCCCTCAGAAACGAGATCGTTTGTTAGAAAATGTCATTCCCTCCCCGCCAAGCTAGTCCCCTGCTTGGCCATGGGTTGTGGGTTCAAAACTCTGCCTGGGAGGGGGATGAGAGTGAATGTTTTGTGTGAGCATCGTGGAACATCTGCTCGGTGCCAGCTTCCCCCATCATCTTCACCAGAGCCAGCAACAACTGTGTGAGCTTCCAGGAAGATCTGTGGCGTGTGAGTGAACGGTTGTAAGAAGCCTACTGGGTCTTACGAGACGAGACGGCTCACCCCAGCTTTGGTTCCCCCAGGAGCAGAGCCTCTTAGGTGTCTTAGGTGGTGACCTGAGAGACTGGCTGGGGACTGGGAAGGCGGCGAGGATTTTGATGCCAGTGTGAGCAACTGAGACTTGGTACCCTGGGAACCCCTGGGGAGCCCATAATACAAGTGAGTTGACCTGGTCCAGGGTCAGAGGGCCAGAAGTGTGGATTTTCTACTTCTTCCCATTGTCCTCTACGCCTGTATCTGGGGCTTTGGATGTGAGGCTTCACCGTTCCGATTGGACAGCAAGGCTGTCTCTGTGCACAGTAGGACAGCTTTGTACCAGTTCACGTATTTGAGTGTCCTGAGTCTCAGGGGGCTGTCAAGGTCTGCTACAGGTGTAAAGTAGGTAATATAATGCAAAACTTGGAAACAGAAAGACTGAGTCACCTATTACAGGCCACACAGCAAAAGACAAAGATGCTTGTAAGATGATGGCCACTGTGGTCAAAGCAGGGAGGAAGTCTGGAGCCCAGCGCAGCCCTTAGCTGGGTCATGGGGACCTGGAACCCAGGGCCAGGAAGTTACATGATGCTCAATGAGGTGCTGGAGGAGTGACCCAGGAAGGCATCCTGGAGGAGGCAGGCATTGAATTCAGCCAGTCCCTGAGGAGACACTGATGGGTGAGCAGGGAAAAGGGGTGTGCTGGGCTGGTCACAGCAGGGACAGAGGTCTGGAGGCTGGAGTAAGCCCCACACAGCATTGTGATTCAGCAGGAGGCAGCAGCCTAGCCTATAACAGAACGTCACAGGCTGTCACTCTCTGAAGAAGAGAGGCTCATTTCCTGTGACTGGCTCCCTCCTAGTGTTTCCTTCCACATTATCTTGGAGTTTCAGGTCACGTTGTTTTCAAAGTAGAGCACCCTTGAGGATTGCAGCAGACAGTTTCTCATTCCCAAACCTGTGGGAGAGGAACCCAGGGGTCTAGCCTGGCAGGGGTGCTGCGCAAAGGGAACTGTAAGGCATGTCGGTGGAGGCCAGGACTTGAGGATCTTCCTGAGTTATGGTGAGGAGTGAAGTGGATATGGCTTCAAACCTGTGTCTCTCCCGAGAGCTCAGGCTTACTAAGTGCCATGTGCGGAACTTTCCACACTTGCCTCTGGGGCCCCCTATGCCCACACCACTCAGGACTGATGGCAGCCCCCACCCCCTCCGCCTTGAAGCCCTGCTGTGGGGAGCTGCGGCAGGCTACATGCTCCTGTGAGGAGCTCACCCAGCTCACTCGTCCTCTGTTACCGTGGGAGCAGCCTGAGGGGACGAGCTGTGGAATGTGACACTTGCTTGGCTCGCTCGCCAGCACCTCAGGTCCCACTGGCAACAGGAGAGCCAGGGCTGTGGAGGGGCCCTGGAAGCTGGCCCTGAGTGCCCAGGCCCCAGGAGGGCTGGTTGTCAGGGATCGGCTTTCTCAAGGCTGAGGGATGGAGAGACCAGCTTCCCTCCTGCGGGAAGGCCTTTGTTTTTTTTGTTTCGGGGGTCAGGGTCTGTCCTTCAAGTCCTGCCCATTACCTGTGCTTGCCCGCCTCACTCTGGTTCTTGATCGTAAACAATAAAATCAAGCAAATGAGTGAAGACAAAAAGCCACAGAGGTGCTCAAAACGTTAAAATAAACAAGCCTTACAGGGGCAGAGGGAGAGCGGGGCGTTTGTTTCCTTCAGTGCAGCTGGTAAGGATGTTTGTGGCCTCGGGACTTCACTGTGTGTCTCAGGAGGAAGGAATATTCCATGGGTGTGTACACACACATGCCAAACACACAGCCCCACCCCACATACACATGTAACACATATATACACGAAGGTGGCATATTTCTCTTGGGAGCTTAGGCAAAATTTCAGCCATCAGGGGAACGTGGGGTGTAGGAAGTGAGTCCCCCCACAGAACTTTTACCTTCCAGGCCTTGAGGTACAGAACTATATCCCCAGTTACCCAGGAAGCTGAGGCAGGGGAATCAGAAGTTCAGGTCCAGCTGGGCTACAGAAGGAATTCAAAGTCAGCCTTGGCTACTTAGCGAGACCCTGTTTCAAAATGAAAAGTAGAAAGAGGCCTGGGGGTGGCGCAGCGCTTGCCTGGCATATTCATGAGGCCCTGGGTTCTAGCCATGTATGCAGCAGGGGGGCCTCTCCCGGCCTGTGAGTCATGCCCCCGAGGACACCTTTGGCCATGGCTGCTAGGCAGGGGAGCCTACATCCCTAGTCCTTTGGGGACATTTTGTTGTCACTCTGGGGACCGGTTGTCACTGTCATTTAGGGCAGAAGTCAGAGCTTCCATTTAGAACCCTCCAGGGAGCAGGGTGGCCCCAAGCAGAGTGAGCCAGGTCCCCCACATCACCCTGCTGTAGAGCCAGGGAACGTGGCGGATATGGTTAGTCTGAAACATGCCAGCGTTCTGGGGGTGGTTGGTAAAGATGTTTGACTATAGGCCCGAGCACGAGGGTTAAGAAAGGGTGCTCAGAGCAGAGTCACAGTCACTCCTCACAATGACTGAAGTGGTTCAGCAGGTCACTGTACAGGACTTCCGGTGTCCGCGCTCCGTGGGCCACTCTGAACGCTGTTAGACGAAGTCACAGTGTGTCTGCTCTCTCACGGTGGGAGGGTCTTCAAGTGCAGCCCTGATAGACACCAAAGGATGGGGTTAGAAGGACAGTGGTCCCCCTCCCTCCTTCTCCCTCCCTCCCTGCCTTTTCCCTTCTCTCTCTCCCTCCCTGTTTCTTCCTCTCCCTCCCTGGTGGTACTGGGGATTGAACCCAGGGTGTGGCGCCCCCTGTGCGCTGGGTGAGCATCTACCAGTGAGTTACTTTTTTTTAATTTTGACACAGGATGAGTCTGTTCCTTAGGCTGGCCTTTACTCATTCCTTTGCCAGCAAGTCTTGAATTTGCAATGCTCCTGCCTCAGGGCCCTCCCCTCCCCTCCCCGCTCCCCTCTCCCCCCTCCCCTCCCCTCCAGTAGCTGAGGTTCCTGGCCTGCGCTGCCAAGCCCAACTCTTTCTTTTTTACTTAACAAACATTTATGAAAATTCTGTCCCGGGCCAGGTGATAGTATTTCATTTACTTTAGTGGTTTGATTTGGCCCACGGTATGCGTTCAGGAGATACATGCTGAACCCCAGCTCCCCCCCTCCCCAGCTTCCCCCTCCCCAGCAGCATCATTTCCCTCCACTCCCAGGAATGGCTTGGCTTCTTTTACAGGCCCACCCAGTTCTTTTGAGATTGCTTTCAGAGACCATAGGGATGATGAGAATCCAGCATGGCACCCAGGCCCGGCCCCATCCCAGACCAGTTAGGCTGAAATCTCTAGGATGGGGTTCGACTCCTAGGTAACTTCGGAAGGTCCCGTAGGTGTGGGGTTGAGAACGCTGCTGGCCCCACAGCCATAGTGTGTGGGCAAGCCGGAGGACCCAAGTTCAATTCCCCTCGATAGACGGTGAGAACTGACTGTCCAAAGCTCTGCTCTTGACTTCCCCGTGCACCAGCCCCAACCTGAAAATAAACAGAAAAATAAAAAGGGGCTGGCGAGGTGACTCAGTGGGTGAAGGTGCTTCCTTACAAGCCTGGTGACCTGGATTTGATCCTTGCAACCCTTGTAAAGATAGAAGGAGAGAACAGACTCATGACCTCCACACGGGCCCGCGGTACACGTGCTCCTGCCCTCTCGTGTCACACCCGCACAGTCATAATACATGCACATTTAAAAAGTCATGTGATGCTTTTTAGAGGCCTGGGCTTCTGCGCGCAGTGTTCATGTCCTGCTCTCTGTTCATAGAGCACGTGTGATAGACGTGCTGGCCAGGCATGATGACATGTGCCTGATCTTCCAGAGTTCCAGCCTGGGCTGCGTGTGACCCCGTCTCGGGAAAGGTCCTTGGGAAGACAAAGTGTGGCATAGCCCTATGGTGGAATATTATTCAGTTATAAAAAAAAAAAAAAGGAATGTTCTAGCCAGGTGTGGTGAGGCATGCCTCTTGTACCAGTATTCTGGTGGCTGAGGCAGGAGGATGGCAGCAGAGGGAGAGAAGAACCCATATTTGAAGCTCCTCGCCCCTCAGGTGGCGTGGCAGGTGCTGTTTGTGTGCTATTTGGTTTAAATGAGATCAGATCTAATTCCTCTGTCGCCCTGGCCACGTTCAAGCTCACGTGGCTGTGTTGGGCCCACAGAACATTCTGGTGGCTGAACAGGTACAAGCAGACTGAAGCCAGTGAGCAAGCGAGGTCACTCGGAGCCTGGCAGGTCCTGGCAGACGGAAGGGGGCACCGGGAGGTTGGGGAACAGACTGGAAGGGAGCAACCTGAGAGAGCTAGGCCAGCCAGGACCTGGGGAGACGGTGGGAGCGACGGTGGAGACACCGGGCACAGGTGGGCTTGTCCTGGGGACTCAGGACACCTTTGCGGAGGGTGTTTCATCAGTGTTCTTTCCGCCTTGAGATGCAGCTGCGTCACAATTTTGCCGTTCCAGGGCACTGTGCAGCAGCCTGCAGCACATGCAGACACAGTCCATGTTGTCACCCACAGGAAGTCCTCCTCCTAATTGGCCCGTCCTCTGGGCAAGCTGAGGACTTGGTGGCTGAGGACTTGGTGGCCGAGGACATGGTGGCCGCGGCTCTCTCCTCCTGCAGCTCTGTGGCTCGCTTGGCTGTTGGCATCATTCTGTGGAGTAATGACTGTTTGGATCCTGCTCCATTTTCCATGGAGTCGCTTCCTTGTTGTTGAGTTGCTGTTGCTCTTTATATGTTGTGAGTACCAGACGGACGATTTGCAGAATCTCTCTTCCTTCCCGGGAGCGGATGCTTCCCTCTCTTCATGGTGCCCTTTAAGCCAGTATGTTTTGCAGTTTGACCGAGTCCTTTTCTCTTTTGTTACTGTGTTTTCTGTGTGGTAGCTTGGAAACCAGGGGCTAATACAAGGCTGTGGAGATTGGTGTCTTTGTTGCCATCTAAGTTTTCTACCTTCAGCTTCTCCGTTAAGATCTCTGTTCTCTTTTGAGTTAGTTTTGGACCAGGGCGTGAATTTTTTTTTTTTTTTTTTTTTTTTTTTTTTTTTTTTTGGTGTACAGGAATTTAGTTAATTTTATGGTAAATTAACTTTTGGCTGGTAAAAGAGTCGGATATGTGGTCTCCCTCACGGCTTCCTTCAGTAAGTCGCCTTCATGTCCGCTGCTGCCCCCGGAGCCTTTCAACTCAGCACCAAGGCTCTGTTGGAAGATACAAATGTATCAGCCTGGAAATTCTTGGCCAGTTCCTCATCTCCGTTCAGTGCAGTTTACACTTCTCATCGGGTGCTGAGGTTCTGGACACGTTAGTCTAGATTGGCCTTCCAGACTGGGTCCCAGCACCGGCAGGCCGAACTGAAATGTGGGTGGGATTTTTTCTAATACTACTGGGGCATGGAAAGGAACCCAGCAGCAAGGACGCCGAAGAGAAGGCTCAAGGCAGGACTAGGGTGTTCAGAGGATGCAAGAAAGTAGCCAGGAAAAGACGGCAAGCTAGAGGGGTGGCTGAAGAGTCAGGACCAGGGATGGGAGGAAATGGACTAGGAGCCAGCCTTGCCCTTCCTGATGCTGTGTGTCGTTAACCGGGTACCTGCCCTCTCCGGGTCTCCTGGCTTATCTGTATAGAGTGTGCGGCATGTAAAATTTCTTGGACTCCCGGGTTCGCTGGGCTGTGATGGGTTCCCCAGTGTGTAGAGTGTGGGGCATACAAAATCTCCTGGACTCCCGGGTTCGCTGGGCTGTGATGGGTTCCCCAGTGTG
>CABHPH010129788.1:3523-28513 GCA_902168325.1 Peromyscus nudipes | reverse complement strand
CTAGAAGCCACACACTTTAAGACAAATACATTATTCTTGCCCATTCAATTTAGGTGAGCTGAGATGAAGTGGGTACATTAAAGATGCGTATTTTAAGAACTTACAATACCACGTGAAAGTGAAGGTGATTTGCCAGGAATAGTGGTGCATGCCTTTAAACCTAGCCCTTGGGAGGTAAAGGTAGGAAGATCTCTGTGAGCTCTAGGCCAGTGTGGTCTACATAACAAGTCCCAAGACAGCCAGGGCTACATAGAAAGATCCTGTCTCAACCCACACACAAAAAAAGGAAAAGAAAATTATACGTGATTAAAAGACCAGAGAAAGAAACAGAAAGAAAAGTAATCATTTTTATCTAATCTGTTATATCATGATAGATCAGACCAAAAGATGAACTGAATCATTTTTTTAAATAACTAATCCAATGACTTTCTTGTTTCTCACGTGACCAGTATATGTTAAGCAGATATCGTACTTTCATAATTCTACCCTATTTCAAGCATTGCTCCAAAGACTAGTTATGGATGTTGGAGAAGAGTAAGGACATATGCTAAACAAATAACTTGATGATTTGTATTATCAGGTTAAAATAAATATAGACCTAATGAGAGAGTCTTCATTTGAAAGGATTGTTTTAGGCACTGGACTTTTGCAACAGAAAGAGCAGTCCAATAATAAGTCCTCAAGAGAAGCTGCTATAGACATGACTCTGTAGTTAACTGTAGTTCTGCTCTTTTAGAGGACTGGAGTCCAACTCCCAGCACCCACCTTGCCTTATTGTCTCTATGTCAATAGTAGAGGCTAGGAGACAGCATGGACCACCTCTGAGTATTACATTCCTCCTAACAATAACATTAGAATGACATCTACACTAAAAGTTAACTCAGAACAAATAAACCACTAACAGTGTATACTTGCTGAGCTGTTTAAAATGTTGTGGACCAAGTTAAAGGTACTCCAGATGCAAGGGAATCTGATGCCTCTGGCATCCACTGGCACACATGCACACTTACACAGAGACCACACACATACACAAACGTAAAAATAAGAAAATCAATCTAAAAACAAAACTAAAGAAAATAAATCAAAACCAGATGGAAATAGGTAATTGCTATAGAGAAGTGTCCACAGACTAATATGTCATCAATATGGGGCAGTAATGGGATAATTATAGAAAGTTTTCCCTGAGGCCAGCGGATCTTTCTATAAGAAGTCAAGGAATTTCATGCTGGATTTGATGGAGAACCAGATAGAATTCAACAGTATTAAGGTAGGAGATGTTTAACTAATGTTTGGCAGTTACTTAATGTTTTGTTTATAATAGATTGATGGGAACAAATAATTACACTAATCCTTTATGAAGAATCAAATTAGAATTTTAAATACCTGTGTCTGGCCTGTCTTGAAGAGAGATGTGGAAGTGATCTAGGTCTTAAAGGAAAGGGTTTTTTTTTATTGTTATTTCATAGTTTTTATTTCTTTTAAACCCACACACAAAGGGAAGTCTTTCTATCATGACTTACTCTTTGTAGATAGTCTTTTTATCTACTTTAAAGTAAAAGACTGAGCTCCAGATACTCAAAGAAGCTAGGTTTGAATACTAGTCTTTATATGGCAACTAAAAGAAGTGATAAAAATTAGAGAGAGAATATTTATTCGGTATGGCCATGTCTTAGTCAGGGTTTCTATTGCTATAATGGAACATGATGACCAAAGAAATCTGAGTAGGAAAAGAGCTTATTTGGCTTACTCTTCTCCATCACTGTTTATTATCACAGGAAATCATGGCAAGAAATCAAACAGGGCAGGAACCTTAAGGCAGGAGCTGAAGCAGAGGCCTGAGTGAGTGCAGCTTACTGGTTTGCTCCACATGGTTTGCTCAGCCTGCTTTCTTATAGAACCTAGGACTACTAACCCAGCAGTGGCCCAGTGGCCCACCAACAATGGGCTGGACCCTCCCACATTAATCACTAATCAAGAAAATTCCCTATAGTTTTGCCTACAGCCCAGTTTTATAGAGGAATTTTCTCACTTGATGCTCCCTCCTCTCTAGTGACTCTAGCTTGTGTCAAATTGACATAAAGTTACCCAGTACAGCCCAGTGCCGGGAGTCATTCCCCGGGCGGTGGATGGGTCCTGCAGAGGGTGTAAGGAGTTGGCGGGAGAAGGAAGTGAGCCAGGCCATAGTGGTCGGGAGAATCTTGCAGCCTGACTGACTAGCAGGAAGTGAGCCAGGCCATAGTGGTCGGGATAATCTTGCAGCCTGACTGACTAGCAGCCAGAGTGTTTCTTTATTTATACAGAATTTAGTTAGCAGGGATACATTCATGATGTTCCAAAACATAGATCATATCATTTTTGTTTTTGGACATGTGTTTCACTTCCTTTTGCTCATCTTTTAGTCATCATTAATAAACTATGACAGAACAGAGTTATCATTTCCAATCATTTTCCCTCAAGTTTTGACATCATTAATAAACAGAGTTATCATTCTTTTTTTTTGTTTTTTTTGTTTTTGTTTTTGTTTTTGTTTTTTTGAGACAGGGTTTCTCTGTGTAGCTTTTGCGCCTTCCCTGGAACTCACTTGGTAGCCCAGGCTGGCCTCGAACTCACAGAGATCCGCCTGCCTCTGCCTCCCGAGTGCTGGGATTAAAGGCATGTGCCACCACCGCCAGGCAAGAGTTATCATTCTTACTCATAAACCCATAATCCAATTTGTGAGAATCTAGAGGCATATGACAGCCTGTGCTCAGGCTGGTTGTTTTGGTTGCTTCAAGGATACTAGACCAAAACAAAAAAACTTTCAACCACCCTGGGCATTTTGTCATGTCCCAAGCACTGTATTATTAACTCTTAGTGGTCAGAGTGCCCAGGAAAAACCCTCATGCTAAAGCTGCAGTTATTACAATAAATGTTCACATTTATATCCTTATAGAATTTGTCTATATGTCTAATCTTGGCATTCTGTTGTTCCTTGGTCATATGACATTATAGTGGCTCTACATGAGCTAACTTCTAAGAGAGGGAGGTCCTAACACCTCATACTTTTATCATCTTTCCACTCCATACTTTACTTATCAATATGTCTCTATGTAGGACAGAGTTGTATGCCATGCAATTGTCTGAGTGTACAGTGGAAAGAGGCTTGTAATCTGAACTGTGGCCAACTCCTCTAGCCCACCGAATCTTGTTGACCTTTTTGAATTTACTTTGTTTTGAGTATCTTGTTCCAGTGTAAGTACAGGGACAGATGTTTCAAGAATGTCTCATAGCCTCATAAAGAGACCTGTGGCTACTTTATGTGTCACAACCTCCAAGGCATAAGGAAGACCTTTAAGTAGATAAGGATATCTCCCTCAAAGTGTGTGTGTGGGGGGGGAGGGGAATAGTATATTCAGGATTTTCCTAGGTGAGCTTAGAAGCAGCATTCCTGGGAGAAGGCATAAATGATTCATAAGGAATTTTCCATCAACCCAATATCCTCAAATTGTACAAATATTAAAAGTGCCCCAAGTATGTATCCAGTGGAGATGAAAACCAAAGGTGACATGGAAGCCATCATGTGGCTCAGCTTTGCTGTATTTTTGTCAAGCAGCTGTGCTGGCTTTATGACTTCTGCCATTCCATTCAGATACAGCTGTGCTAGCCCAGACTGGGAAGAATGAGAAAAGGAGTCTACTGACCTCCCCACCAAGTTCATCTTCAGGGTATTGTATTGACACAAGATTTAGATTTATTAAACAACCAAAATTATGTGTAATCTATTAGTCCTGGTTAATATATGGTCCCACCTATCACTGACCCATCCTTGTTTCAGTTGTGACACTACAGGGTGGTCCATTGTGCAGGGTGATCCCATAAGTTATTCAGTTGTTGGTCTGTTAATCATGGAAGGTTCATCTTCATCCTTATGAATGATTCTTGTTGTCTGAGAAGTAGATGGTTTTGTGAGAACATGATAGCCAGCCCTAACCTGATGTCACTGTGTTATTGACTGCCTAGTCATGAACTACTCTATCCTAGGGGCTCAGACCTGTATAATAATTTACACAGGTGCTCTATGATGCATAAAGAAACTTGAAGTGGAACCAGGCATCCCATATGGCCCTATGACCTTTGCCCTGGAATGCCTATGAGATCCTAATGGCCTGTGGGTGAGACAAAAATAGGATAATGGTGTTCCTGCTAGGAGGTTTTCTTAGTTTGGGTTTCTATTGCTATGAAGAAACACCATGACCACAACAGGTCTTACAAGGAAAAACATTTAATTGAGGTGACAGCTTACAGTTTCAAAGGTACAGTCCATTATGGTATGACATGGTGCTGGAGAAGTAGCCAAGTGTCCTACATCTTTCAGGCACCAGGAAGTGAACTGAGTCAATGGGCAGTATGTTGAGCATATATGAGACCTCAAAGCCCCCCTCCACAGTGACACACTTCCTCCAACAAGACCACACCCACTCCAACAAGACCATGCCTCCTAATAGTGCCACTCCCTTTGGAGTTCATTTTCTTTCAAACCACCACTGAGGTACTTAACAGTTTGTGTTTCACTTTTGTAAATTTGCTTATCACTGTGGGACAGGGATGAAGTGATCGTTTTATTACTATAGAAAGAGAAAGAAAAACAACTGAAGGAAGTAAAACAGTTTTCTTACCCAGCCGTGGATTCCATAGATAATTGTAATGCACAGCTTTGATATCCATCTCTATAAACCATCCCTTAGCCCCCTGCTGCATGCCATGCTGTTTGGCTCTAAGGATGCCATCCTTCTGCTAGCCATAAGAATAAATTCATTTAAGTCTAAATTTGAATTGAATCTAAATCTTTGGTCTTTCTTTCTTTTTTTTTTTTTGTTTGTTTGTCTTTTTTGTTTTTCAAGACAGGGTTTCTCTGTGTAGCTTTGCACCTTTCCTGGAACTCACTTGATAGCCCAGGCTGGCCTCAAACTCACAGAGATCTGCAATGCTCTGCCTCCCGAGTACTGAGATTAAAGGCATGCGCCACTACTGCCCGGTCTTTCTTAATGGATTCAAATGCCACAACATTTGGAGGTTCTACTGAGGTCCCTGGGAGACCTCAGACTCAAGGCCATGGATGTAGGACACACTCCACCTGGGGATCCTATAAAAGGTGATAGCCCTGGGAGACTTGGAAGTCAGGGTAGCCTGACAGGCATAGGCCTCACCTGGGGAGCCTGTAAAAAAGTGATAGGCCCTAGGAGAATTGAAAGGGATAGGCCCTAGGAGACTTGGGTGTCAGAGGAGCCTGTAACCATGCTGTCACAAATTAATGATCCCAGTAGGGAATAAGCCCTGAGGGAGCACGCCAAAGTGGACTTAATAGGGGAGGCCAGATTATGACCACTGAAAATTTGCAAATTGAAATCAAATGAAGTAAACACTGCTGGCCAATGTGCATCTGAAACTTAGACATTTGAAAAGACATAAGAAGATTCAATGCAATCATAGACCTTTGTCTCACAGGAACATAAGGGACATCTTATGTCCTTCTGGTTTTGATGGCACATAACAGACACCTTTTGTCCTTTTGGTTTTGATGTGTGAATGAAGGTAGCCACTGTACATCTATATCTCTGACTTTTGTTTGGTGTCCTCTGACTGCATTGGTATACTGTCTTTTTCTATTAGTGTCTACTCTCTGTTGGATTGTGTTCAAATTTTTTACAGGGATAGAAGCTGGACCAAGTAGAGCCAAATCATCCCCAAACTGCATGCTATAACACTCCCACGAGTTCTGTATGGAGAACTAGGGGGCTAAGCTGTCACCACAGAAGCTCCACAACCTCTGTGAAATATAGTAGCCCACCCTTAATTCGAGATGGCCAGATTAAGGGTCATTTGACCCCCAAACTGCCAGGAAAGTCTGGCAGGTGGTCACAGGGAATCCTGGTCTCCCTGATCAATTTTTTTTTTTTTTACATCTACCACAGGTTCTCTCTCCTTCTGGAGCCCCTGCTATGGCTGAGGTGTTATATACTTAATCCAGGCTCTTCTCTTTCATCTATCTTAATTACTGAGACTGTGCCAAAAGCTGAGTAAAAATCTTAGAAAATGCTAGACCTCTCTGTTCTAGTTCCCACAGAAGAGCAGGTGGACATTCCCCAAACTTACAATCCCTGGCCCCAGCCAGTCCAGGACCAGACTGTATTTGAAGGGGAACTGGTACCTGTGGTCCCTAAAATCTGTCCTGATTTGCCTTTACTCTCCCTGGATTTACCTTTACCTCTGCCTGACTCTGTGTCATCTCCACACATTCTAAGCAGACAGGACTGTGCTTTGTGGTGATATTGTGTTCCCAATATATTGTGCACCCTAATAAACTTATCTGGGGTCAGAGAACAGAACAGCCACTAGATTGACATAGAAGCCAGAAAATGGTGACACAGGCCTTTAATCCCAGGAAGTGATGGCAGGAAGCAGAAAGGTATAAAAGGTGTGAAAAGCAGGAACTAGAGCCTGGTTAAGCTTTTAGGCTTTTAGCAGCAGTTCAGCTGAGATCCATTTGGATAACACAAAGGCTTTGAGCAAACAAGATCAGCTGAGGAATTGGCGAGGTGAGGTTAGCTGTGGCCTGTTCTGCTTCTCTGATCTTTCAGTGTTCACCCCAATACCTGGCTCCAGATTTTTTTTTTATTAATAAGACCTTTTAAAATTCATCTACAGTGCTCTACCCCAGCTGAGACAAGCTGTCCTCCCTCTCATAGAACCACATCCCACCTGGCCCTAACCAGACTTTTTCTCCTCTATGTTCCTTTTTCTTTTGTTTTTCTTATTTTATTTATCCTTCTCTCATGTATTACTCCCCAAGTGTAGTTTCCCCTCCTTCCTTTCCTCCCAATCCCTCCCCCAACCCCTTTGTTTAAGTACTACCTGTAGCTAGAGTTTTCCTGCCTGGCCCACAGTCAGGACAAATCTCTGCCACCCGCCAGTCCCATAGCCGCTCAGACCCAACCAAGTAAACACAGAGACTTATATTGTTTAAACTGTTTGGCTAATGGCTCAGGCTTCTAGCTATCTAGTTCTTACATCTTAAATTAATCCATTTCTATAAATCTATACCTTGCCACATTGCTTGTGGCTTACCGGCATCTTCACATGCTGTTTGTCATGGCAGCGGCTGGCAGTGTCTCCAGCTCAGCCTTCCACTTCCCAGAATTCTCTCCTCCTCGTCCCTCCTATACTTCTTCCTGCCTGACCACTGGCCAATCAGTGTTTTATTTATTGACCAATAAGCAACATGTTTGACATAAAGACCATCCCACAGCAACTACCTTCAAGATTCCACCTTGGGAATGAAATTCACTTACCATTTCAATACTTTAATATTGTTTACAAAAGTTAACCTCTGGCCTCCACATTCATTTGTATACCCATACCCCCAGAACACACACACGTCCACACACGCACACACACACACACACACACACTGAAAGGTAGATGGCACCTGAGAAAGGACAGCTGAGGTTGACCTTTGGCCTCCACATCCATATATACACACATGCCCCTAAACAGACAGGAACTCACACACACAGTCACACACACACACACACACACACACACACACACACACATCAAAAAGAAAAGGAAAAATTGTAATAAGTTTTTGAAAAATCTAAAAAACATAATTCGGTTGAATAGCACACAAAATATAACAAGATGTTTATTCAAGTGAGGTCCTCTATGCCATTTGAGACTTCATGTCAGAATCAGGAGAAACATGAAGAATACTGAGAAAGACAAGAACCACATGTTTCTTTTCATATTTGGCTGCTAGCTTTGAATGTTTAGATATGTGTGTTTCATTTGAAATACCCAGATGCTAGGCAAATAGTAAAAATAAAAGGCCACGGAGGAAAGAGTTTCAAAAGATGCGATAAAATACAATGATATAAAGCAGGATATGGTAATAATGGAACAGGAAAGGTTAAAGGGGTAAGGAATGGGGAAACAGGGCAGATGATGGAGCATGAGGAGAGATAGTGACACTAAACGCTGATGAAAATGCCAAATAGAAACATACTGTACAATCTTTCTAAAGTACATACATTAAAAAAATTTATTAGAAATTACCCCACAGTGAGGAAATGATGACTTTCCAAAATATTATAGGCTATTGAACAGAAAACCCCAGTGCCAGGTAGGGCCTAACTTTTGTCAGGTGGCTTGTCAATGAAGTCACAGAAACCTACAACCCAAACATTATTGTCATTGCTCTTTGTTGTCCTCCCATGGTAATGAAAGGTTATAGTCACATAGCAAGAATGAGAGAGAATTAACTGACCATCTTACCCTGCTAGAAACTCTATGAACTACAATAATGACTGGCTTCAAAAGATATGGTCACTGGTGCAATTTTGGCAGAAATGTTATAGGAGTCACCAAACACTTTCTGATCAGATTTAAGGACTGCTCCATGAGATATAACTTGTGTTTTTGACCATTAAAAGGGTCAAAACAGGAGCTGGGTAGGTCATAGGCCCTAGTGAAGAACTGAATGCTATTATTCCCCTAAATAGATAATAAACTGCCCCCTAAATACCCATAAATTAGTGCTTCTCTCAATCTTATTCCGTAAAATTTCGTTTTGCAATAACTGGCAATTAAGACAAAGACCTGTGACTGGTCAATATACAATAAAAGTTCTCATCTCTTAGTGGGATACCTGTATCATTCCTCTCTCTGCTAGGCTCAAGACATTGCAGAAAAAGAGTCAGAAAGACTGAAAGAGCCAGAGGTAGCAGATGTCTGCAGTGTTAGCCAGACATAACAGGACCATTGCACACATCTACACAGCTATTACTGCGTGCACAAGACCTGCCAAGATCTTGACGGCTGAAATCTTGGATGGACAAGACAGGGATCATAAAGTCCCACCCCTAGCTGAGGAGCTATTGACAATTGATGGATTCTTGGGGAGGAAGTATCCATTTTCTATGAGTATGTGGCCCCTGTGATGCTATCCATGATCCAGTTGATAGTTCTATACCCATGAACACATAGGCAGCACCAAATGAACTCAATGTATTTAAAAACAGAATAGTTGAACTAGAAATTAAAGTGGTGGTTAGGATATGGTAGGAGTTGGAGTTGGAGGGGAAAGAATAACAGGTAGATTTGATCAAATACATTATCTTCATACCTAAATACTTGTGGTGATATTTTCTTGTACCCTGACAAAATTTGCCTGAAGATCAGAGGACAGAACAAACCACAAGATTAAACATAGAGGCCAGGCAGTGGTGGCACATACCTTTAATCCTAGCACTTGAGGGGCAGAGATCCATCTGAATCTCTGTGAGTTCAAAGCCCCCCTGGATTATATGAGATTGATCAGTCTAGGAGAGAAACAGAGCCAGGCAGGGAGTCACACACCTTTAATCCCAGTACTTGGGAATCACAGGCCTTCAATCCCAGAACTAAGAAGGAAATGATATGGCTGGGCAGAGAAGGGTATATAAGGCATGAAGAGACAGGAACTAAACCATTATTTTAGCTGAGGCCTTTCATCTGAGGACTCAGAGACATTCAGTCAGAGGATTCATGGAGTTAATGAGGTGAGACGTGGCAGTGACTTGTTCCTTTGTCTCTCTGATCTTTCAGCATTTACCCCAATATCTGGCTCTGGGTTTTTATTAAAAGACCTTTTAAAAATTCAAGCAACAAATACTTATGCAAAAAAAAACTATATAAAAAAGTTATCACTATTTTAACTTAATATAAAAAACTTTATGTTTATGCCCCTTCCTATGTTCAACTAGCTTTGTTTGTACCTTTTCCATTATTGTTTATTTATTTTTTTCTTAGTATTAATTTCTTCTTTTTATATGTTTTGCCCTATATGTCTCACATTTTCATCTGTCTTGTACTTTTATTGTTATTTTTACTTTTAAGTCTGATATTTTTATAGATATTCTTTTTTAATTCTTTGAGAATTTTATACAATATATTTCAGTCATGTTCTCCCCTTCTCAAACTCCTTCCTGATCCATCCTCCTTCTACACATACTCAACTTTGTGGCCTACTCAATTCTTAAATTAATAAGTGCAAATAGCACTGTCCATATACTTCTAGAGGAGTGGCCATCCACTGGAGCATGGTCACAGAAACCACATCTTTTAAAGAAAACTGACTCTCCTTCCTGAAGTTACCAATTGCTCCTCACTTAAAGGTAGCACTGCAGGCCCATCTCCCCTCTCCATTCTGGCATTCTCATCTGGCATGACCTCATGAGATCTTGTGCCTGCTGTCACAATTGCTGTAACTTCACATGTGCATCTGCCTTGTTGTGCCTTGAAAACACTGTTTCCTTGTTGTCTATAGTAGTATATTTCTTTGAAAGTATGTCTCACACTCAAAGAGAATGAACTTTTTCCAGACCTTATCACCAAATTAATAATATGCTTTGAGAACATTTAAAACTATGTAATTAGCCTGCTATCTTACTGTGCACTCAGCCTGTTTAAGTTTAATTAACATGATTTTAAGAAAACAATGAACTACTCCCACACCTGATGCTCAGCGATCCTTGCAGAAGATGGGGCAGAAAGACTGAAGACCCAGTTTACTGGGAGATTGTGTCTCCTGGGAATACCAGAAGCTACACCCATAAAGTCTCACCAATGTGACTACCTAAATATAAGCTCAACAAGGACACAACAATAGACATACTAATGTCATAGGGGAAAGACAAGGAGGTCTTTATCCTACACAAAGAACTATAGGCAACCAAGGAATGCTGAAAGAGAGAGATGGTCTTCCTCAGGAGGGAGCACACCAATTGGCTATCCAATACCAGATGGTCAGTCTTGAAAAGATACATGCAAGTAACATTAAACAGACTGAAAAAGTTGTACTTATATATTTAGGAATATTAATGAAATATATATGATATATGTATATGATAGAGGGAAGAAAGGTAAATGAAAAGTCATGTAATTATAATTAAAAAATAACTGAATAATTTTAAAAGAGAAAAAGAATAATTGTAAGACGAATTGCTAAATAGTCTTATTAATAAAAAACCTGGGCCGGGCCGTGGTGGCACGCGCCTTTAATCCCAGCACTCGGGAGGCAGAGCCAGGTGAATCTCTGTGAGTTTGAGGCCAGCCTGGTCTACAGACCGAGTTCCAGGGAAGGCACCAAAACTACACAGAGAAACCCTGTCTCAAAAAAACCAAAAAAAAAAAAAAAAAAAAAAACCCTGAAGCCAGATATTAGGGTGAAAACTGAAAGATCAGAGAAACAGAACAAGCCAACCTCACCTCACCAACACCTCAGCGTCCAGAGAGTCTCCTTCCTGTATACCCATGCCTATATGCCTTCTCTGCTCTGCCACCTCACTTCCTCTCTCCACACAGCTACATAACTTCATGTCTGTTTGTCCAGACCTCCAGACCTCTATGGTTAGCTAGCATTGGGATTAAAGGCATGTGCTACCACATCTGGCTCTGTTCCCAGTGTGGCCTTGAACTCACAGATATAGATAGATCTCTGTCTCCCAAATGCTAGGATTAAAGGTGTTTGCTACCACTGCCTGACTTCTATGTTTAATATAATGGCTGGCCTTTTCCTCTGATCTCCAGATAAGCTTTATTAGGGTGCACAAATAAAATATCATCACAAACACTGTAACAAACCTTTCTATACTTGGATTTCCCCATGTAATCAGATTTTAAAACCTAAGATAAATATATAACTTCAATCTAATTTATGTACTCTTCCCCTGACCCAGAATAATGTATGTGTGTGTATGAATGTTGTGGCAATCATTTGCAGTCATCAGGTTGACATAAATATTTAATAACAAATATCTGCCAGAAATCTTGAAAGTAATATGTGAATATAGCTTGATTCCATCTGTTTGTAATTTTGTTTGCTATTCTTGGATCAATTGGGAGCAGTAATGTAACTTCTGCCCTTGTAAATCTCTGTTAAAGATTTCTGTAAAGAATCCTGAACAATAAAAGAATTGCTGGAGGTTTCACCAATCCTGGATTTCAATTTGTACTGCAAAGCTATGGGAATAAATACAATACTGTATTGGAATAAAAACAGAAATGTTGATCAATGAAATCAAATTGAAGACCCAGACATAAATTCACACATCTATGGAAATACTGGAAGACAACCTCCACTGGCAAAACACCAGGACTGCCATCCATTGGGATTCAGGAATGTAAAGCTATGTAAAGCGTTTAAGGTATTCACTCATGAAAAGACTACTATCTGCACCACACTACAACCAACTGAGCTAACTGGTGAGCTAAAACTGACAATCTTTTATTTAGCAATAAGCATCTATGTTATGAAAGAACATAAATTATTTTGACACTGAAATATCCATATTCCTAGCATATGACAGTTATAATTTTCTTTCTTGTTGGAATAGAGTTCTGTCATTAATGGCAATATTGAAAATTCAGAAACATACAGTGGTAGATATGACTGAGATTACAGTTTGTACTCAGACCTAGGTGATTTTCATGCCCTTTGACCTTGTATTTTATACCATTGAGGACTTCCTGATTCCCAGTGATACAAAGCCCAGATGACTTTTCAGAAAGAAATGTCCATACGTAGCATAGTTATAGTGGGTAGATAAGCCCAAAGGGTAGCTCCACTGCAGTGGGTGAGCATTGTGCTTTGGCTATAAAAGGAAAAAACTGTCTGCTTGGTGAGCAGAACTAAAAATCAGGTTCTTATAAGCATTACGGGAATAAAATATTAAACATAGTTTAAAAATAAATTTCCATACTATAGGCATTTATCAAGTTTGTGCATTAGTCAATGGAAAGATAATATAATACAGGAAATTGAGTTTTAGGAGAGATCAAGTGGCATCATAGTATAGACAAAATGATGGGCTTTGAGAGGGGAAATCAAAGCAATCCATGTCAATGTTTGCTATAAAACCTTTCGTGATATCTTGCATCCCAAAATAATGTTATTAAAAGATAACTTTACCGGGTCTGGAGAGACGGCTCATCGGTTAAGAGCACAGGCTGCTCTTCCAGAGGTCCTGAGTTCAATTCCCAGCAACCACACAGTGGCTCACAACCATCTGTAATGAGATCTGGTGCCCTCTTCTAGCCTGCAGACATACATGCAGGCAGAACACTGTATACACAATAAATAAATCTTTTTTTTTAAAAAAAGATAACTTTACCTCTTTTATGTAAAATCACTTACTGCAATGAACTCACAAATAAAAACATTGCTTTAACTCTGACATTTTCTATCAACCTATAGCTCCCACCTAAGCATCACATGTATCTTTTTTTTTTTTTTTTTTTTTTTTTTTTTTTTGTTTTTTGAGACAGGGTTTCTCTGTGTAGCTTTGTGCCTTTCCTGGAGCTCACTTGGTAGCCCAGGCTGGCCTCGAACTCACAGAGATCCGCCTGCCTCCCGAGTGCTGGGATTAAAGGCGTGCGCCACCACCGCCCGGTGCATCACATGTATCTTAATGCACACTATAAAACTGTCATGGCCATGAAAATCAAAGATGGACTAATGAGCACTCACAGGCAAAATAAAAATACTTAGCAAACTCAGTGAAAACATGATCCTGGAAGAACAGGATATAAATGGGAGAAGTAATGAAGTTTAAGGCTTGGAATTCAATTAACAGTAATGTGACTATGGGAGATATTGACATCATAGATACCTAATTACATACTATGCAAAAACTATCCTATTGATTTTACAAATATTGTTTAAAACTAAATTTATACTGTTGATTATTAGAGTTTTATAGTAAGCTTTGAATGTAGGTAGTTTAATTCCTCTCATCTTTAAAAATTGTTCAGCTACTCTTGATTCTTTGCACTGTCAGAAAAATTTTTTAAAATACTTAAAATTAATTTTTAAACTTAAAGAATTTTTATTGGCACTGAAATAAATGAATAGATAATTAAATTTATGGTTCAAAAAACTGAGTTTTCCAATATCTCTCCATTCATTTAGATGCTTTTTCATTTCTCTTTGTAGTGTTTTACAGTAGAATAAAGTTCAAAGTATCCTCATTCATATCCTTAATATATGACAAAACTGTCCAAAAATATCGGTAGGAAGAGACAGTGTTTTCAATAAATGGTTCCTGAAATGAGAGGTAGCTGTAATGTGTAATAAGAGGATCCCTATTTATCATCTCATACAAAGGCAAATATTAGAGAAAAGTAACTCATAGAAGAATTAGTGAACACTTAGAAAATCATGCTAAAACCTCTGCATGACAGTGGTTAGGCAAGAGATGTTTAATTAACAAATTCATTAATTAGTTCATTAAAATTAAACAATGAAATATTATTAAATAGATTTCATTAAACATAAAATTTGACTCAGTGAAAAAAACAGATAAGGAAATGTCAATCTACAAATCAAGAGAAAGTTTTCTTATGGAGATATCTATTCCAAAGACTTAAAATACATAAAGAAATCTGGAAAATCACAAGTAGAAAAACACTCGAAAAGGAAATAGGTATAAAATTTGAAAATAAATTTCATGACAGAAGATATGTTAAAAATTAATGAAAACATAAAAAAAATTCAACACAGACTGTGGAGGCCCACAAAGGTTTCCTAGTGAGATCTGAGCTTGCTTTACCCAGCAGAGCTGCATTAGAGGATTTCTTGACCATGTGCATAGTTACTAGGTGATTGGAAGGGTCTACACTTGGCTGAGCTAGTGGGAGATCTTCTGCTCCACCCATTGGCATTCCTATAAATAGCCCTTTAGAAGAGACAGGAGGGGCCAGTGGATAATGATCCAGGCCTTCCTGAGGTTATCCTATGTTTCTTCTGTTTCTCTCCCCTTTATCCTTCTATCTAATATCTCTTATCCCTCACTCCACAAGAGTTCCCTGTTATAAAATGTGGGAGCCAGTCTCACAGCTGAGTTCCCACAACAGACTCACAAAAAATGCAAATTCAAACCACAATGTGAGATATCGCATCCAGTCAAACAACTAGCAATACCAATTAGGACCAGCAGGTGGCAGGTGAGTAATTCAAATACACTGGCTGTGATGATAACAAATGATGTAGTCACTTCAGAAAACTGCCATCTGGTACCACAGTGATATCCAGACCCAGGCTGCTGCTGAGGACCATGACTGGATCCATGGCTCTACTACAGTCAGGGTCTGTGTTGATGTCCATGGCTCCTGTTGCCATGAGGGTCATGCCGATTTCTGGAGTCTGGGCTGCCACCTGGGACTGTGTTGGTATCCATGGGCCACACTGCCAGTGAGGCCATGCCAATCTGGATTGCCTGTGCCACCACGTGGGGCCATGGTGACATCCACACCCGGGCTGCTGCCAAAGATCATGTCTGGGTCTGTGGTTCTTCACTAGCCGGGGTCTATGTTTAAGTCCCTGACCCATGTTGCTACCACGGGCCACACAGAGGCCCGGCATCAGGTCAGCCACCTGAGTCCATGTTGGTGGCCAAGGGACATGCTGCATACAGGGTCATGCAGATCTGATAGGCCTGCACTGCTACCAGATACATGGTGACATTTGGGCCAGAGCTGCAACTGAGGGCCATGTCTGAGTCCGTGGCCCTACTGCTACCAGGGTCAGTGTTGATGTCCAAGGTTTCTGTTACCATCACAAGCCACATGTGTGCCCAAGATCTGGGACCAAATTAATGTCCAAGGGCTATGCTGCCGCTGGGGTTGTGCCCATCTGAGTGGCCTGTACTCCCTCCTGGGGCAATGGTGACATCCAGACCCAGGCTGCTGCTGAGGACCATGTCTAGGTCCATGTTCCCACTACAGATGGGGTCTGTATTGCCATCCAAGGTCACATGGAATCCTGGGGTTAGGGCCACAACTTTTGGCCTTGCTGGTGTTCAGGAGACAGGCTACTACCAGAGCCATCCTGATTTGAGTGGCCTGTGCTTCCACTCAGAGCTAGGATGTCCTCTAGGCCCAAACTACTGTCCAGGGCCATGCTAGGTCTGTGGTCCTGCTACAGCTGGGGTCTGTGGTGATGTCAGTGGCGCTGTGTTGCCTCATGGGGCCATGAGAACTACTCAGTGATGGAATCAGAGGGCCATGCTGAGCCTGGTGAAAGCCATGTGACTTCTTCAGGGGGCAAGGCCAGAGAATAGCTCGAACAAATTCTCCTTGTGGCAAGGCCCTGGAGACCCTAACCTATTTGTTAAAGTCTATGGACAGTTCACTGCATAATTCTGGGCATGACCCTGGTACCTTATGCTTGCCTTGCTTTTGCTATACAAGCCATATTGCTGTCTGCCTTAGTTTAACTTTCTCAGTCATGGACAAAATAGCTATTACAAAAGGAAAAGATCCCCCTGATGACTTTCCTCTGAGTGAGCCAGAGGGACTGTTGTTAAAAATACACAGTGGACCTGATTCAGCTCCTAAAGCCTTTGATATTTCAAGTGTCACCATGAATTCAGGCTTCTTAAGAACAGGATGTTGCCTTTCCAACACACCCTGAAACTACCTTGAAAGAGTCACAGTAGTTCATGAAGTTTAATATTACATCTTTGCATCACTGTTCTGGGAAGAATGATTTCAACCACAAGAGTCTAGGAGAAATGTTAATAAGTAGATGATATCAGGAGTTAATGGGAACAGTCTAGAGAAGGAATGAAGTAGAATCATAGAAGCCCACAATTCTATCATAGCTGTGCCAATACCCTACTAAATTGAGAGAAGGACATGAGAAGAAGGAATAAACAGTGCCAACTATTAAGAGTAATTTTCTAAGTTATGTTGTCTATAGAATAAAAGGAAAAAACCTGATATCTCCGCAGAGGAGATAGAGTAGTACAGAATGTAGAATGAATTGATCCAGCTTTGGCTGGTGAGTTGATTGTGAGAACTCGGGCCCTACCAGATGTAAATATTAACAAATAGAGACAAAACTGTCCTTCCCTCTGCATGACACTATAACCACAAGTGCTGCCAACTGGGCACACTGTCCTAACTGTAGGTGTGCCTAGTTAGAAAACTTCCTTTGTCACATGCAACACTGCTTATGCTTCTAATGATAGAGCTATGTATAAAATAGATAATGGTTAATGGTAGGAAAGTAGGGGAATGGAGGGGGGAGAAGCAAAGGAACAAACTGGTAATTATTATAACCATTTTTAGAAACTTAAAGAAACAAATCTAATTATAAAACTGTTCAAGCAAACCATTGAAATTATATAAATAAAAAGTGCCCAAGCTGTCCAGGGCCACTTGTTTGAAACAAGCAATCACAGTTTCTTCATTGTGCTGACTTCACACATCCATCCCAGGTCATCTGGCTGGCTTTGAGCAAGGCTCCTAGCAGAGCCAGGCCTACCGTTTGATGACTCTAGGATGGCTGGTTCTGCCCTTTGATGGATGCTACAGAAAGAGAGCTGGCTCCAATCCTCATGGGTGGTAAAGGAAGAAGGAGGGAGGGGTAAAATAATAGTAAAGATGTCTGGAAAATTCATAAGGAATCATGCTACTAACTATCTAAGAAAATACCTATAACACATGTAGTTATTTGTATAAGTACACATATATAGTTTTAATGAACTTTTCACATCTGGACTGACAATGCTCCCTCCAAAGCCAAAGATCACCTAACGAAAACTCCAACATTAAGCATGAGAAGCCCTCTTTTGACTTGTTGATCAAGGTTGTCAAAAGACTCTCAAAACATACAGCCTATTGCTATTGCTCTTGGTTGCCCCTAAGAAGTGGAAGTCCCTATTGCTGAATACAACAAGAAACAGGACCCAAAGGACCCTGGCCTGGGACTATCCTGAATGCCCTCTTCCTGACAACTAGCTTTCATGGTACCAGAAGGCATCATACAGGCTTCCAAAGGCAGGAGTCAACCAACAGTCCTACCCAGTCTTGGTTCCTATGAACCACATCAACAACCACCCTGCACAATAACCCTAAGGGTGCAGTAGTGGCATTCATACCTTAGTAGTAACCAACAGCTCTCTAATTGGACTTAATACCTGCTCAACAATAGGGAAAACATGACTGATACTGTAAATCTGGCTAATGACTCTCAGGGCTAGTGAAGTCATGGTTATTTGAAGAGAACCAACATTCACTACTTTACTAAACTTGCATAATCCCTAGAAACAATTTAAACATTTGCCCTTATACCAACAGATAAGTGTAGTCCTTACCCCTTATCAAGACAACTTCTCTTTGCAATAGATCAAAATCAGTACAGAGAAAACACAACTAGTCAAAATGCAGAGTTGTGGAGCCAAGTCCCTATAGATACACCTACAAAACACCCCCATACCTGAAGCTCAAGGATCACTGTGGAAGAGGAATTAGATTATAAGAGTCAGAAACTCAGAGATTTTATTGAGGAATTATGTCTTCCACTAATGTCAGAAGTTACACCCATAAATTCACACCAATATGATTGCCTAAACATGAGCTAGCTGACCAAGGAAAAGAACCAATAGACATGCCAAAGTGAACAAGGGAAAACCCATGAGGCCTTAACCCTACATAAGAACTACAGCATCTAAGGAATACTGGGAGAGGAAGAAACAGTCTTCCAAGGAAAGATTATATCAATTGCTTAACCAATACCAAGCTTCAACCCTAAAATCACACATACAAGTAACATTATACAGACAGAATAGGTTATACTTCAGTCGTATATATGTGTGTGTGTGTGTGTGTGTGTGTGTGATATATACATAAAGAATTTATGTAAAAAGAGATCATTAATTTGAAAGAAAGTGGGGAGGGCTATGTGGAAGAGTTTAGAGAGAGAAAAGGGAAAGAGTAAATGACGTAATTATAATCTCAAACATAAAATAAATAAAAGAATTGAACAAGCACACTAAGAAAAGAAATAGAAAACAGACTAGCTCATGAGATGAAAAAAATTAAGTGATATACTAAGAAACTGAATCCAAGAACACAATGTAAAATTAATCAAGAGTTAACAATCCAACAGTAAGTGACAATACAATATGGTAAAAGACATGTGTGTTATAAAGTAGAGAAGTTGTCAAAATGTCAAAGTGGGGAGTGTAACTGATTCATCACTAAGGAGTTCTTTACAGGGAGGATGTATCTGAACTGGCCTTAGAAAATGAACACAGTAGAGTAAGAAAGTATTTTCTCAAAGGATTAAATGAGATAAATTCTTCAATTCCTGTAATAAGATAGTTTTAGGTGCTACAGAATTGGTTCAGTGCTAAGAGCATTTGTTACTGTTGCAGAGGACACAGGTTCAATTCCCAGAACATACAGAATGGCTCAGAACTATCTGTGACTCTAGTCATAGGGGATCCAAGGCCCTCTTTGGACCTCTGTGAGCATCGGGCAACCATGGGGTACACAGACATACATGCAGGGCAAATACAAATACACATAAAATCATAAAATAAATCTTGAAAAGAAGACATTTAACCCCATTGTTTACTTGCACAGCTCTTTCCACACCCCTAACACAGATGTGTTTTATGTGGACAATACCATTGATTCATTGTGTATTACTGGCATTACATGGTATAATACCCTCACATAGATGTTCTTTGTCTTGAACTGGCAGGAATAAGGGTCCCCAAAGACAAGATGTTGAGTCAGAGGACAAGGGTTGAGAAAACAAGAAGTTATGACAACAAAATAAATAGCTTGGATCAGAAGGTCTTGCATAGGTGGTCACTTATATCAAGCAAGTTTATTAAGAAGTATAACATCATATAACTATTTGCAGAGGGAAATGCTCAAGGCCAGGAGGGATCTAAGTCAGACACTGTTGGCAAAGATAACAAGGGATACCTCAAACACAGGTGCTTACAGACTGATAACTACAGCTGGGGGGACAAGTTAAGTTTCCAAATGCTGCAACCTTGACTCCTCTGAGGAGGAACTGGCTCCAGTCCTAGACCAGCCTTGCCAAGTTCACTCCTGGACAAGAAGGACACAGAACTGAAGTTCCCTTTTTCCTTTCATCAAAGCCTATGAGAAAGTCCTGAGTAGATCTAGATCCCCACAGTTCAGTAAAGATCTCTTGAGATCTTTACAAAGAAAATTATTATAGATTCTCTTTGCATTGAGATATAAGTGTGCTTTGAATAAACAACACACAATAACAGTAACAACAAAAGAGATTGCTGAAGCAAGAGTGATCAGAATGTTCCTGTTATTTATGCATTATAGATATGGAAATATCAGGTATGTAGTGTTCTCTTCTCCTTCTTGTTCAGATGAGTAGTGTGGACAACTATGAGAAAGATAGATGGGATATAAGAAAGGAAGCTCCCAAGTAGTTTCAATCTAGTCACTGAAAACTGAGACTTGGATGTTCTCATATATGAATTTACTCCAGATTCTCATACAACTCCATAATTTTCCACACAAAAAAGTCCAAGGATCTGTCTGCTACAAGCAATCTCTGTCAGTCTCTCCGAAGGATATATCCTAATTAGACATAGATTGAATCTGAAAGGGAAATGCCAAGCACCAATGCCAAGCCCCTAGAATGTAAGTGAAAGTTAGCTGATACTGCACAGTCTACAGTTGCCAGAGATGGCATATGAAAAGTCTAATCTGTTGCCAGTGGAATCTGTGCTGGAGGTACCCGAGAATGAGGACATCAATCCCTCCAGGCCTGTCCCACCAGATATTCTACTAAGCCTGCCTTCTGTGGGCCAGGGAGAAAACAACCCTTGTGTTCCAAGGGCAGACTTTATGGTGTATGCATGTCATATTCTCACCCATCCAACTGTTAACTGGTTCTTGTAATCCTCCTACTCTATTTGTTCTTTATGATTTTCTTTCTCTTATGGTGGTTTCCATGAAATTAGAAATGATATTGAGATTGTGACAATAGCAGGAATTAAAGCTGTTAGGCAGGTCATGGGAAAAACCCAGAAGGTTGGTGGCGGAAGACTGTAGATGGAGTGACATATAGATGGGATAAAAGACAAGAGTTGTCCAGAACTAGTTAAAAGACAACTTGATGAATTACAGAGTGATGAAGAAGGACTTAAGCTGAGAGAAAGCTGTCAGTCTGGCACCTTAAACCATTGCTTGTACTTCTGTGCTTTCTGAGAAACTGCAAGTAGATGGCCTCTGGGGTGATAACCTCGGATGTTCTGATAATTACTAACCTGCGAAAGAATAAGCTGGTATGCTTTGGTTTTCTTCCTGGGAACTTCTATGTGCAATCAAGGGGCATGGGGTACACTTTGCTGATTTCCAAAAAGAACTTTTGAAACTATTGTGAAAAACCCAATCACCTGTTGAATTTTCTCATCCCCCTATTTCCTCGTATTATTACACTAAGACGGGTTGAGTCAGATCGAGAGAAGGCAGAGAAGACTCACATCTCCAGATCTGGCAAGACTCATCAGCTTGCACCAACTCCTGTGTCTGAGTCTTTTCTTGCACCTGCCAGACATACCTGCCCTTCGAGACTCTGGAAACTGCTGAGGCTCGTCCCTGGCATACAGTGCCTCTAGCAGGAATATATGACTGAGTGTCTCAACTTTCCTCAAATCCCTACAGCACTGTTGTTTGCTCTGATAGATCCCTTTCTTAAATAACAGTCTGCTTTACCATCCCTCTTTTCATGAATTTGCTGACCCTTGGAGGAGGCTGGTAGAAGGAGATTGTTCCTTGGGGCTCCCTATCCTTGCATTGCTTCCTCCAGGCCAGGCACTGGCTCCATACTATACTATGAGGAGAGTTAGTTCACGGGGCGCTCTGTCCTATACCCTGAGATTCTTCAGTGAGGCATAAGATAAGATGTTCTAGAGATATGTACAAGGCCCCAAGAGTGTGGGGTAACAAATATAAGTCTACAGATGGTTGAGAAGCCCAGAGCTAAGGACAGAATAACATCTCCCCAGAGGAAAACCATCAGAACTGGGAATTGAAAGATGGATTTGGGGGAAGTTAGAGACATTTTCTCCAAGATAGTTAGAAGGGATATGAGCATTTATCAGAGGGATTAGAACTGGGAATGGTCTAAGAGTTTATATGTAACTTAAATGTTCTCCACTTGAGAATATGGTTAGATTGCAAGGAAACTTGTAAGAAATTACAACATATAGGAGGTTGAAATACTCCATGAAACCTCAACTAATTCATTAAGAGAATAATATTTTTAAATATAGTCCGGTGAGGTGTGTGGCTGAACACCCTTGATTTGAATGTAAGAATATTTTTACCTCCACACTTACTTTAGGAGATGAATTCAGATATCTGTCTATAGGACAAATAACCACCTTTCTAGGAAATGTGTGTAGATTAATAGAGAGTTCGTAAGGAACTTGGCTGTCACCAGAGGAGACTCCTCCTTTTTTCTTACCAGCATTTGGTCTGGCTATTTGCACAGCTATTGTCTTAAGTGGCCTTTGGGACCCAGCCCATTCTGGGATAGATAGAGTAAAGCAGTGTTTTCCTTTAATCCAGACTTCCCTGTACATTACATGCCAGTCTCCACAAACAATAGTATTGAGGACAGGGTAACCTTTCGAAATGCAACATATCAGAAAAAAGGTCTGTGCCACCAAGTCTTCTTACTTCAAAGTTTCAATGGAATTTAAATTTGAGAAGTGACAGCAAAAGAAAAATTAAAAGCAACAGCGAAGCGTAGGAAAAAATAGCTTGCAAAAAAAAAAGCATTGAGTTATTAATAAACAGACATCCAGGTGACTGACAACACTACTTTCACTTGTGGTTATAAATAAGCACTTCTGGGAAACGGACTTTGACTGAGAAATGAAACTGAATTTCTCTGTTCAGTAGTGGGACAGGGCAGGCCTAAACAATTAAAAGAATCTATTAACTGATGTTTCCAAGGGAGGAAAGGCTGTACCTACATTAAGCTTTCTACAAGTCTGACTGGCTAGAATTCCAATTACTTTGGAGAGTTAGAATGCTGTATGTCACTCAAGTTATCTTGAGCTACTTTAGAACCTAAGTAGACATTTTTGACCACTTTTGTATTTGACCCAACAACCTTGTACTATGAGATAAGTATGTCAGCAAATACAAGCTTCTATCAACTCAACATTAAAAATATCATTAGGTAGGACCTGAGGCCCAAAGCAGAGATTTCAACACTTTGATGTAAGTTTGCCTCACTCACGTTTTGACAAACGTGCTTGAAAAGGTTGGGAGAAGTTAGAAATGTAGACTCAGCCACTCAAGTGGAGCTCAGAAGACTGTGGGACGGCGATGGGAATTAGGAAGGTGCTTGTGAAATATGTTGGAAGTAGATCTAGTGAGACATAATGTGACCACACATGAAGAAATGAGGGAGGTTGTAGAAAGAGGGCTGTGAGTGGACCTGCCCTGCAATGGGTTTAAAGAGGATAAGGCTAAGGGAATTTTCAAGAAGACTTCATAAGTGAAGGAAAGCAGTGGGGGGAAAAAACTGGTCAGAACAGTAGGACTTGACACATTATTTTAGCTAAGTGATGTTTATAGGCATCACCGTCTTTATGTTAGGAAAACTTAATCTATGACTTGTTGTAAATATCTTTTGAGCTGGGATTCTTCTTCTTCCATTCCTATTATTCTTAGGTTTCTTCTTTTCACAGTGTTCCAGATTTCCTGGATGTTTTATGTCAGAAATTTAGATTTAACATTTTCTTTGACAGATATATTCTTCTATTGTATCTTCAATGCCTGAGACTCTCTCTTGCATCTCTTGTATTCTGTTGGGGATAACTGCATCTGTAGTTCCTGTTCACTTACCTAGATTTTCCATTTCTGGGATTTCCTCAGTTAGTTTTCTTTATTGTTTCTATTTCCATTTTTATTCCTTTCTTTTGAATCTATTTTATTTGTTCTCCACACAAGTTGGGGGCTGGGACAGGGTAATGTGGATGGGAATGGGGACTGGGGATAGTGTTGAGGGGGCACAGAGAGTGGAGGAGGTCTGTAGGATTGCATCCTACCTGTAGTTCTGGCAACCTGTAACTTGAGTGACCTCTGGTCCATCAAGGAGTCCTCACCCAAGTTGGAAACTGGTACAGAGTTACCAGGAGGGTAAGGGGTTTGGGAATAGTATTGGTGGGGGCACCAAGAGAGTGGAGTTGGTCTGTATGTGGGCTGCCTACCTGGTCTTCTGACAGGCATTACCTTGTTTGGGCAGGGGTGTTTGCCAGAGTTGGGAGCTTGGAAACAATGACAAGGAAGAGAGGAATAACTAAGGATTGGGTCTGTTGGAAGCTAGAGAGTGGGGGAGGATCTGTGGGTAGGTAGGAAACCTGGTCTTCTGGCAGGTGTGGCCTGTGGTTGACCAGGGGTGTGTCTACCTGAGTTAGAGGCTGGGGCATGGTAACGAGAGAGGAAGGGATAATTGATTGAGCATTGGGTCTATTGGAAGCTAGAGGGTAAAGAGGGTCTGTGGGCAGACAGCCTACCTGGTCTTATGGCAGGCATTGCCTGTAGTGGGGCAGGGGGTGTCTGCCTAAAGGATCCAAGAAAATGAGGAAGTTCCAAGTATGGCTGACCTTGTCTTCTGGCAGGCCTGCCCAGTGGTTGGGCAGGGCTGTCTGCAGGAGTTCAGGGCTGGGGCATGGTCATGAGAGGGGATGATAACTGAGGACTGGATCTGTTGGAAGCTAGAGAGTGAGGAGGGCCCTTGGGAAGGTGGCTTACTGAGTCTTCTGGCAGGTGTGGCTGGTGCTTGGACAGGGGTATCTACTAGAGTTGGGGGCTGGAACACCATTAGAATAACTCTTAAGGGAGCAAACAATGACATGTTTCCACCAATAAATAAATGCCATTCTTTACTCTAATGTGGGCACATGCATGTGTTAAAATCTTATTTCAGTAGCCAGGACAAGAACTTGCTAAACAAAGGGTATAACTCTTTCACTGTTGAGTGGAAGAAGCCTAACACTATGATGGCAGTGGTCCCCAAACAAATCTATATTCCAACAGCTAATGTGTACATCAGAGAAAAAGAGAGAGAGAGAGAGAGAGAGAGAGAGAGAGAGAGAGAGAGAGAGA
>CABHPH010129787.1:0-63957 GCA_902168325.1 Peromyscus nudipes | reverse complement strand
ACACACACACACACGCCCCATTCAACAAACAAACAAAAACACAGAATACCTAAAATAACCCTCAATAATTAAAGAATTGCTGGAAGTTATCACCATTACCAACCTCAAATTGTACTACAAAGCTATAGTAACAGAAACAGCATGGAATTGGTAAAAAAAAAAAGTATGCATGTTGATCAATAGAATTGAAGACTCAGACATAAATCCACACACATATAAACACTTGGGTTTTTTTTTTTTTTATAAAGAATCTAGAGTCTCACTGGTATACAAACCACTCTCAAGGCCTTCCCCATCACTAGCTGTAGGTGGCCAACATAAAAGTAACTCATTGGTATTATTTGAAGTTTTTTGATTTGGGTTGGCTTGTTTGTTTTTTGTTTTGGTTTTGTTGTGTAGTTTTGCTGTTTTGTTTTATTTGTATTTTTGTTTTTGTCTCATAACTCTTTGTCCAGGCACATTTTTCTTTATTTCATCCTTCCTTCTTTTCTCTCTTTCTTTTTTTGTTACCCCATAGGTATTTCCTTATATATTGTGTTCTTCTATTTTGTATTTTTAGGGAATTTCTATACATGACAGTGTGTGTGTGTGTGTGTGTGTGTGTGTGTGTGTGTGTGTGTGTGTGTTTCTTGTGTTTCTTGTGGTTTTTCTTTGGCTCTGTGTTTTTCTGTTTGTTCATTTGTTTGTTTGACTTTCCAGTTCACGGTTTATATGGCTTTTATAGATATGATAGGATGAAAGGGTAGATTATTGAACCTACTTTTAAAGAGCAACAACTTAAAAATGTTTTATATTGCTATGGATTTTAGTCTATTGATACAAATTTAAAGTTAATTTTGTTGTACTGTATGTATATTTCTACTCTTGCTTAAAGTATTTTGTTTGTGTAACACATTTGAAATTGTAGTGTATATTAAGAAATACAGATTAATAATTAGTCATCTATGATAATCACACTTATAGTCATGCTAGTTAAGTTTTCTAGGTATACATAGATATATTTCAATTAGGTAGGTAATCTCCAAACACTCAAAGACCTACAGAATATGGCATTTAAAATGTTTTAAAAAACTTAGACTTTCCTGGATAACAAGAAACATCTGCTCCTGGCAGCACCGATTTACTTCAAAGAGGAAGATGGGTGTCAAAGACACTCCAAGGCAAGATGGTCTTTCAAGTTCCTGCTTCACAGAAGAAACTGCCAGATATTCTACAGGACACAGAGAGAAGTGACTGAGAGACTCTAAGACTATAAGGTGAAGATGGATGCCCCAAAGTTGCAGAGGAACTTAGGATGACTGTCCAGGCAGGCAGCTATCTCTGTCATTTCTGGAATTTTGGAAGTTGCTTACAATGCACTTCCTGTTTACTTGGGTAATGCTATATCATTCTGAGGTCTTTGATGTAGTTGAAGACTAGACAGTTATAATTTTCCTTGGTTATGATAAATGATAAATTATGTATGAAACTTTAGACTCACAAATATAGGATAGATAGAATATTTTCTTTAATTTTGCCAAATACCAATAGACTAGATATTGTAACTATAATTCTTGCTTGATAACTGTTCTATTATATGAAATTTTAATATGTTAAAGTTAAAACCTTCATTTTTGTTTAGATAGAAAAGAGGAAATGCTGTGGAATGTTGTTCTATATGTTGTGAATATGTGTTGTTCTGATTGGTTGATAAATAAAATGCTGATTGGCCAGTAACCAAGCAGGAAATATAGGCTGTATACAGAGGTGTCTGCAAGCTGCACAGTATGGTGTGTAGTAGATATAGTTTTAGCAGTACAGACAAATAAAAGGTTTTAGGGTTACACACTGCTCTAGTGGAGGCATAGATCCACTGCTTCTGAGAGTTGGATATGGAGACTGAACCAGCTATCTTCTGTACCTAGGCAAAGCTTCCAGTGGTGGAACTGGGACATCAACCCAGCCACAAAATCTGCAACCTACAATGTGCCCATTCTGCAATATGTGCTGATGGAATAGTGGCACAGTAGCCAACCAATGACTGGTCTAAATTGAGGCTCACTCATTGAGAGAAAGCCCATGCCTAATACCACCTGGATGGCCAGAAACCAGAGGATGGATAGCCCAGAGACCTAAGATAGAACTAAATAGCACTGGCAAAAAAATTAATGAAATTATTCCTAATGATATTCTGCTCTATTTATAGACTGATTCATAGCAAAATTATCATTAGAGTAGCTTCATTCAGCAACTGATGGGAGCTGATGCAGAGACTCACGACCAATTAGGTAGAGCTCAGGGAACCCCATGGAAGAAGGAGAGGAGGAAGTGTAGGAACTGGGGGTAGGAGGACACCAGAAGACATGGTCCACATAATCAACTAAGCAGGGCTCATAGAGGTTCACTGAGACTAAATCAACAATCACAGAGCATGTATGGGTATGAGCTAGATTCTCAGCATGTATGTTAAGGTTGTGTATTTTAGTACTCTTGTGAGACACCTAACAGTAGGTGGGGGGGTATCTCTGACTCTTTTGCCTGTTTTGTGGACCCTTTTCCTCCTACTGGGTTGCCTTGTCCAGCTTGATATGAGAGTTTGTGCCTAATTTATGATCATTTGTTATGCCATCTTCAGTTGATATCTCCAGTAATATCCCTCACTCTTTACTGAAGGGAAATGAAGGAAGAGTGGATCTGGGGGAGAGGGGAGGTGGGATGGAACAGAGAGGAGTGAAGGGAAGGGAAACTGCAGTTGGGATTGTATGAGAGAAGAATAAATAAAATATTATAACTTTTTAAAATAGTAAAAGTTCTATTTATCCATTCTTCAGTTGAAGGGCATCTAGGTTGTTTCCAGGTTCTGGCTATTACAAACAATGCTGATATGAACATAGCTGAGCAAATGCCCTTGTGGTATGATTGAGCATTCCTTGGTTATATACCCAAGAGTGGTATAGCTGGATCTTGGGGGAGATTGATTCCCAATTTTCTAAGAAAGCACCATATTGATTTCCAAAGTGGTTGTACAAGCTTGCATTCCCACCAGCAGTGGAGGAGAGTTCCCCTTGCTCCACATCCTCTCTAGCATAAGGTGTCTTCAGTGTTTTTGATCTTAGCCATTCTGACAAGCGTAAGGTGGTATCTCAGAGTCATTTTGATTTGCATTTCCCTGATAATTAAGGAAGTTGAGCTGACCTACCCTGGTGATAGGATGGCCAAACACCCTAATTGTAGTGCTGGAGACCTCTTCCAATGACTGAGGGAACCGGATGCAGAGATCCACAGCAGGGCCCCAGGTGGAGATCCAGGAGTCCAGGCAGGAGGGAGGAGGGTTTGTGTGAGCGAGAATTGTTGAGACCAGGTTTGGATGGAGCAAGGGGACAAGTGGCCAGATGGGTGGAAGCTCATGAACTGTGAACCAGTGGCTGAGGAGCCCCCAACTGTTTCAGGCCCTCTGGATAAGTGAGACAGTTGATTGGCTTGATGTGTTTGGGAGGCATCCAGGCAGTGGGACCAGGCCCTGTACTCAGTGCAGGAGTTGGCTGTTTGAAACCTGGGGCTTATGCAGGGACAGTTGGCTCAGTCTGGGGGGAGGGGACTGGACCTGCCTGGACTAGGTCTACTGGGTTGAGCTCAATCCTTAGGGGAGTCTTTGCCCTTGGGGAGATGCAAGTGGGTTGTAGGCTGGGGGGTAGGGCATGGGGGGCTGGAGAGGGGAGAACAAGGAAATCGTGACTGATATGTAAAATTAAAATAAATTATAAAATAAAAAATGTATAAAAAATAAAATAAAATAAAATACTAAAAGTTCTAAGATACACTATAATTAAGGAATTAAATGTATTATTATACATTAGGCTTCTTCATCCTATATTTCTGTACTTGCTACTTCATGTCATCTGACTAAGGGTTATCGGTGTCTAGGTAATATGTGTGTGTATATATATATATATATATATATATATATATATATATGTGTGTGTGTGTGTGTGTGTGTATAATAATATATGTGTGACAATCTAAGTATAATATACATTATGCATTATGCATATATGTGTATATTATGATATGTAATGCACACATGCATATATATATATATATATATATATATATAAACCTATCTGTGAGACTGAAGCTGAGGTTTAAGATGCTGTTATACAACAGCAGAAGATATGGGTAACTACATGAGATGGTGAGAATTAATTCACTCAAGGATCTTAATTATATTTATTTATCCATCAAGATATATATTTATGCTATGTTTTATTTCAAAATAAAATCCAATACAAGTAAAACTCAGGCAAAGCATAAGCATAGCTTCTATAACATAATGTAAGAGAATTAGTATGTGGCTTTTTTTTCTGATTCTCCAAGATGACTTCAGACTGAGAAACATGTATTTTTATATAAATTGACAAGCAAAATATTGATATACCAAAATAAATTATTTCAAAATCTGTCAGAAAATTTTTGAAATTTATTACAACTTTTAGGAAATATTATGTTAATGGAAATCATTTCTTTACTATTTCTTCAGTATCATGCCTAAAACAATGAACAATACTTGTTCTTTAAATGGAAAGATTAAATGCATTAACTACTAAGAATAACTAAAAATGTATTTACAATTTGGCTTTGCATGTTTTTCTATAGTTAGGATATGTTGTTATTATGCACAATAGACCAGCAAACAACACTGTCCATTGGTTGTGATATTAAACCAATTACATCTGCTAACAAAGTACCATAAACAAGAAAGACAAAGACACTGATGTAAGCAGCAATAGTAGCCTAAAACAATGGGCATGTAGCTAGGTAATCAGCTTTACTGATAGAATAGTAAGCCACTCAGTTACTATGCATCTCATTGATTCCAGAAATGTGTCTATTACCAACAGTGTGAATGATGATATTTAGACAAAAATGTCTTTTCTTCACTGGAGAAAAAAAATTAATTATTTTCTTGATCTTAACTAAGAAAAATGAAACTAACTTAGAATATTTTTTCTTTTAATAGACTTAGCCTTATGTCCTTTATAATATTCCCAAATTATCTGTTAAATTGTTTCTTACCTGAGATGAGATCAGGCAAACTCAGGAATGTAGGGCCATATACTTAATTCTAATTTCAAGTGATTTTTTTTTTTTTTTTTGGTTTTTCGAGACAGGGTTTCTCTGTGTAGCTTTGCGCCTTTCCTGGAACTCTCTTGGTAGACCAGGCTGGCCTCGAACTCACAGAGATCCGCCTGGCTCTGCCTCCCGAGTGCTGGGATTAAAGGCGTGCGCCACCACTGCCCGGCTCAAGTGATTTTTTAATGATATTATGTTTCTTATGGATTTCTTTAAAGAAAATAATCCACATAGATACGCTGAATTAGTTCCATCATCCCTGCTTAAGACTTATTATTGCCTGTTAATTACTTTACAATTACTAGCACATTCGGTTACTGGAAATTCTTATTCTATCTGTAGATAAAACTTTACAGAATAGGTTTTCCATAGACTTTTTAATCTCTGAATTTCTCAAGGTATATATTAAAGGATTCAAAATGGGAGTAATAATTGTATAAAAAACAGTAATGGATTTATCCATAGAGAAGTTGTAAACAGGTCTAGCATACATGAAAATACAAGGAACAAAAAAGAGGACAACCACCATGATGTGGGAACTGCAGGTAGATAGGGCTTTGTGCCTCCCTTTCTGACTGTGAGTCTTAAGAGATTTTAGGATGATTCCATAGGAGATTATGAGAATGATAAAGACTAAAATACATATTGCTCCACCATTAGCAACTACAGTGAGGCCAATGAAGTATGTATCAGTGCATGCAAGTCCTAATAATGGGTACATGTCACAGATAAAATGATCAATGACATTGGGACCACAGAAGGGAAGGTTGTATACAAAGAGAAGTTGAGCCACAGAATGTGCAAGGCCTCCAGCCCAGGACACCACCAACAGGAGGAAGCAAGCCCGCCGATTCATGATGATCAAATAATGCAGTGGTTTGCAGATTGCCACATAACGATCATAGGCCATCACCACCAAAAGGAAGACCTCAGCACCACCAAGTAGGTGCTCTAAAAAGAGTTGAGTCATACAAGCAGGAAAGGAAATGGTCTTTCTATCACACAGCAAGTCTACCATCAACTTGGGTGAAATAGTAGTGGAATAAACAACATCCAGGAGTGACAGATAGGCAAGGAAGAAGTACATTGGGACTCCTAAGGAGGGGCTGGCAATGATTGTCCACACAATGAGCAGGTTACCCACTATCGTCACAATGTAGATGAGGAAAAACATAACAAATAATGCTCTTTGCCCAGCAGGGTCCTGAGTGAGGCCCAGGAGAACAAACTCTGTGACATTGATTCTCTGTCCCATTGACTCTTTTTGAAAAGTCTTGTTTTGCTGATTAAAGGTCTTGAACAGATCCTGCCATGAAGTTGTGATCAATGACCATCAGTTCACTATGACATCAACCACATCATCATTATCTGTTCCACAGGTGAATTGGCAGTTTATATTTAATAATCATTTCTAGTTCCTCTTCCCATGATCCCAACACATCTTCTGCTAACTCCTTCCCCTAAGAGGATGTTGTTGAGCCTACAAATACAATGTCATATGTCAAGATGCAGTGGGCAGTTTTTTCTATCTTGTCCTTATTTTTCCAGGAACCACCTGTTTGATCAACTCTATTTATTGTTTTCTCCATTTCATTCATTCCTGCCATTTACTCTTTATTTTTTTTTGTCCTCTACTGCTTTGGGGTTGAATTGTTCTAGAGAGATCTTATGTAAAGTGACTAATAGAGAGATTACTGGACTGTTTATGATAAAGAAACAGAACAAGTGAGAACAAATGGGAGAAAGCAAAAGAAGCAGTTGAAGTGGGAAAGGGCAAAAAATGATAGCAATGGTGAAAAGAAGCAAATGCAAGCAAATTATAAAGGTTCCATATGTCTGAAGATGCCATGATGAAATCTATCACTTTGTCTTTTAATCTAAATTTTTATTATAAGGAAACTTTAAAGAAAAATATCAGTGAAGTTCTATACCACACTCTTCTTGTTTAAAATGTTACTTTTTAGCAAGGTTGTCAGCAGGAAAGAGCAATGACAAGGCTCCTGATTTTGAGATTCTTCCCTCGAGAATATGAACAGGCCATCACTGTATTGATTAATATAGTCTTTCCTTGGGGTGGATGTGTTTGTGAAGTTTATCCTTAAAATATCTTGATCTCTGCAACCAACCATCCAGCCCATCGCTATTAGACTGTGGTAGTAGATATTGACCATCATATCTTAAAGGATGCCAGTCTTCAAAGATCTTTCATTGAATTTTATGAGGACTGAATTCAAACATCCCCTATAATTACTAAATTACTTATCCCATTTACATTTGCAGCAGTTACTTCATCTGGCTCTTTGGGGCTTTTAAATAGCCAAAAATCTCCTTTTGTTGCACCATTGCCTTCACTGAGGATTCATGACTCACTATATTCACTGTCCCGGTTTTGATCATGTATGGTTAAACTGAGTAGTTTTAACTAGTGAATGCAAGCAAGTACCACATCAGTGAGATTTCTATGTTTTAAAACCTCTTGGAATGAGCTGTGTAATGAAACATGAGACAATAGAAATGGCAATCAGATGTAGAGGCAACTCATCTTGCTGATTCTGAGTAGGGAATGCTCAAGTGAAAATTCTGTGTAGACTTCCAAGATGAGCATATTAAAGAGAATGGCCTATACAAAGTATGAGAAGGCAAGTGTCTGAGTCTTTTTCTAAATGTAATTATAAATGAGTTTTAAATTTCATGAAGAAATTGAGAGGAATTAAATACAAGAATTCCAGAATTCTTCCCAGTCAGCTATCTACAACACTATTAGTGCAGATGCCAAACAATGGCCAGTGGACAAGAGCTCTTGTTATTCCTACAGAAGGCCCAGGTTCGGTTCAAGTGCCCATATGGTGACTTATAGCATCTGTAACTCCAGTTCCATGGTATTTGATGCTTTCTTCTGACTTCCATGGGCACTAGGCATGCACACGGCACACATACATACATGCAGGCAAAACATTCAAACACATAAAATAAAAGCAAATCTATTTATTCTAATTTAAAGAGGAGTAGTGCAGGTCTAGTTCTTTCTGTTCTGCTGACAATGTCTTTTATTTTTTCATGTTTACTGAGTCATGCAAATTTCCCAGGCTTATTACTGTTTGCAGGGGAGGTTAAGTGTCAACCAGGAAAAAATGGGATGGACTAACTGATGTGACTAAATAATGACTTCCAATTTCCCTCAGAATGGAGTCTAGAAAACTCAGACAGATGCAGAGAGGTAGAGAATAGGGAAATGGGGAATTAAGGGAACTCTGCAGCCATATGACAAGTGTTGCAAACTCAGGGTTCACTCACTTGTAAGAATAACTCTGAACTCTATAACAAGCATCCCTATGTTTCTGACCCATTGCTCTTCAGAGACACAGTTAACATCGACTCCCTCTGGTAATTTCATTGTTTTTGCTGATGCTTCTGTGTCATAGAAAGCTCCTGAAGCCCTGTTTAGCACCTGCTAAAATCTAAATCAATGATAGCTGTTATTGGTGCTGTTAGTTTTTCAATATGAGGAAAGAGAAAATCCATCACAGTATCTATTAGCACGTTATTGGCAAGAATATAAGTAATAGGAAACCATAAATTTGTTGAACATACTTTAAGATAGAATGTTAAGTTATTTTCTTAAGAATTATATATTTTATCATAGGTAAGTACTGGCAATATTTACCTCTGGAGTAACGTATTTCATCTAGAAACAGGAGGATTCCATTCATGTGCATTTAATAATAAAAAGAACGGGCTGGAGAGATGGCTCAGAGGTTAAGAGCACTGGCTGCTCTTCCAGAGGTCCTGAGTTCAATTCCCAGCAACCAAATAGTGGCTGACAACCATCTGTAATGAGGTCTGGTGCCCTCTTCTGACCTGCAGTCATACATGCTGTATACATAATAAATAAATCTTTAAAAAATAATAAAAAGAACATGTGAAGAAAGTCTGTACTTTATTTCAAAGTTTTCTTTTTTATAGTTAATTTTTTTTAATTTTGTATAAAAGAGATTTTTCTAATCATTTTACATATCAGCCAAGGATTCCCCTGTCCTTCCTGCCCCCACCCTCAGCCCCCCCCAATACACCCCCCATTCCCACCTCCTCCAAGGCAAGGTCTCCCCTGGGGAGTCAGCTCAGCCTGGTAGACTCAGTTGAGGCAGGTCAAGTTCCCACCTCCCTGCACCAAGGCTGAGCAAAGTGTCTCATCATAGGTCCTAGGTTCCTGTGATGCACCCTGTTTGTGCTTCCTAATCATTATGGCCAACATCTGACTCAGAAGATAGACAACATTCAATCTGTGTACCTGTTGAATGTCATAAGTTTGAAAGTACTCCATGTCTAACAATTTATTTCACATCATTCTGAAATAATTAGCTCTTAGTACCATACTTCACCAGGAAAAGTCTCTATTGATTAGTCTAATCACTACCATAAAAGACTGAAAGCAGAGTCCCTGAAATGTGTAGTATACTATGTAGTTCACGTTTTCAAATACTGATAAAACTACCCCATACTATGACTATGATTTTAATTTAAACTGTCTATTACATGAATTTCTAGAAAAAAAAGCTTACTACAATTTTTATAAACACAGTATTATATTAACAATTTTTGAAGATGTGACAATAGATAGTATGCTCTCCAATCATGGTTTTCTCTTCATACAGCTACTAACATGTTTGTTGAGTCATTTTAAGAATTAAAAATAAAAGCCTATATATTGTGCACATAAAACATTTTTCTTTGCACTTTATCACATTTGATGTATATGATTTTAAATAATCCAATATTAATATTTAATATAACACATTTATTTAACATATTATGAGAAGTACAATACCAGTAAAACAAAGTCATAGATAAATTAGATTATCAGTATTACACATCTAAGTTTGAACATATGTTTAGTAGAGTGGAAAATAAACACAAATCAGGCTTAAATAGCATGCTGTTCATATTTCAATAAACTTCTGTGCTTTTCAACCTTAATTGTCCCAATCCAGACACCACCATAATATTGTTTTTAAGGCCCTAGAAGCATTTTAGCACATCACAATAATACTCACGTAGTATTGCCAGATAGTTGGACTTTAATAATTCACATATGGATTTGCCTTTAGTAGGGAAAACCATGGCCTCTTATACTGAGTGAGTACTTGATATAAAGATATAAATATACTTCTGAATAAAGTTAAAAAATCCTTAAATGTTTTGACATTACTTACTGTACAGAGGTAACTGACCATCCTTATCTACTGAAAATGCATTCAAAGGAAAACAAAGATGCCATATTTGTACAAAATTGACCTAATTCGTGAAAATTAACTGATTCATGCCCATTTTTGATGCTACAAATACAGTAAATATAAACCAAAAAAAAAAATTAGCCATGCAAAGTGTTTCCTTTTCGACAATTATAGTGAAGCAACAACAACAAAAATGCTTTGTTTTAAAAACTGGCAATAGTATCTGTCTGCCTAGGTACTAAAGTTTTCATGTAACAACAGAAAAGCCTGAAGTCTTAGAAGTCAGTAATAGTGTTTCTCTTACACCAGATATATTCTACAGCCTTTCATCCATTCACAGTATTCCTTTTTTTTTAATTTAATTGATCTATAATCTTGATTTTCCTGGAAGTATAAGTGTGATTAAATTTGTGTACAAACCTTATGAAGATGTACACAGATATAGAGAATTCTTCTACAGAATTTTTTGGTTAACACTCTTTTTGGTTAACAGATTCACATTAAAGATTGTATTCTACTCTGAAAATCATTCACAATATTTCTAAGGTCCTTCTTTCTGACTTAAAAGGATGCCCCTATATCTCCTCATCCTCACATAAGTTACAGATATATTCCAGGACTGAGTAAGCAGTAAAGGATACAAAACGACATGACATCTCAAAGACTAAATGCTAACTAAGACATTCTCCAGCATGAATATAACAGTTTTCGCAAATCCCATGGGTCATTTCCTGTCAGAAAAAGAAAACAATTCCCCATTTATTTGTATAGACAATTTTACATGAATAATCAACCCTTCACATCATCTCTATTTCCATGGACTAGACTGTTGCATTATTATAAGTGATGTTGTTAGACTGCTGGGAACACATTCAAGTCAAGAAATCTTTCCCAGATAGATTTCTTTTCCTAAAAAATATTTATGAAAAAAATATAGTTAGACATTACAAAGAAAGAGTAGATAACTGACAAGTAATGTGAAAACTCTATGATGTGAAAAGGGAAATTTCAAAAATGAGATAATTAATAATCTAACAGCTGTACATTATGATAGCATGTAACACAAGCCAAAGAAGGAACACTCCGAGTCTTTTCCTGGAACCACAAACCACTGCCTATATCACTCTCTGACACTGAGAGACACTTGTCCCAAGTAGTTCTGAGTCTTCGAGGAAAATTTGTTAAAAAGAAATCATTGTAGTTAATGTTGCAAGAGGTAACTAAGAAAAGGTAACAGCAGGAGAAAGTCTTACCCAGCAAAGAGCACACCAATTGGTTATCCAATACCAAATGATCAACCCTGAAAATACATACAAATAACAGTATACAGACTAAAAAGGTTGTACTTAAAATATTTAGGAATATAGAAATACAGAGATAGAGATATATAGTTATATAACAGGAATTAATTTTTTAAAGACCATGAATTTCAAAAAGAGCAAGGGAGGAATTATGTAATAATACTACAATCTCAAAAAAAATAAACCAAATAATGAAAAAAGAAGAGGAAAAAAGAATCAGTCATGTTATTTAAAGTTCTATTTTAAACTAAATTCTAAGAAGTTAAAATTAAGGACTTAATTTTATCTTTACTTTTTAAATTTTTTTTATTCTCTGTGGCTTTCACATCATGCATCTCAATCTCACTCATCTCCCATCCCTTCATATCCACCCTCTGCCCTTGCAACCCCACCCCCAATAAAGCAAAAGAAGATTTAAGAGAAAAAGAAAAAGAATGTTCTGGCAATGGAAGCTGTAATGGGACACAGTGAGTCACACAGTTTACCCTTTAGTCCATACATGTTTGCTTGCAAGCGTTCATTGCAATCATTGGTCTGGTTCAAGGCCTCTGGTTCCTGCTATGCTATTTTGTAGCTAGAGTTTTCCTGCCTGGTCCACAGTCAGGGCAAATCTCTCTCACGTGCCAGTCCCACAGCCGCTCAGACCCAACCAAGTAACCACAGAGACTTATATTGCTTACAAACTGTATGGCCGTGGTAGGCTTCTTGCTAACTGTCCTTATATCTTAAATTAATACATTTCTATAAATCTATACCTTGCCACGTGGCTGGTGGCTTACCAGCATCTTTACATGCTGCTTGTCCTGGCGGTGGCTGGCAGTGTCTCCCTCCACCTTCCTGTTCTTTTCTCCTCTCTGTTAGTCCCGCCTATACTTCCTGCCTGCCACTGGCCAATCAGTGTTTTACTTATTGACCAATCAGAGCAACACATTTGCCATACAGAACATCCTACAGCACTATTTTTTACTTTTACTTGTAATAGAACAAAACCATGAACTGTTTAATCATCTACCTGAGATTTTCTATTAAATTGATTCTAATCTCAAATGATGGTTTATGCTACTTTGATTTTTTGATAGATTTGTATCAAGAAATCCATCTATACAGATGCATTGACATACATTCTTCATCAGAACTTTGTGGCCTGTTGCTTTATGAGTAGCAGCTTGTTCAGCAAGAACATATTCTTTCTTGCTTTTTTCTTTTATTTAAAATGGATTTTTTCATACAATATGTTCTGATTACAGTTTTCCTTCCTTCTACTGCTACTAGTTCCTCACCACCTCGGTTCCCATTCAGATCCACCCCCTTTCTATCTCTCATTAGGAAGCAAACAGGCATCTAAGGGACAATAATAAAATATAAGATCAAACGAAAACAAGCAAATCAGAATAGGACAAAACAAACAAGCAGAAGGAAAATAGCCAAAAAGGAGGCACAATAACCTAAGACTCACTCATTCACACACTCAGGAATCCCATAAAAACATAAAATTGGAAGCCATAATATATATACAAAACCTGTAAGGTAATAAATACAGTAAATGTAAAACCCAAAATTAAAAGAAAAAAATCCTGATATGACATTATGAGACAAAAACCTCCAAAGATGCCACTGAGTTTGTTTCCTGTCTATTGCTGGGCATGGGGACCTCCAGCCTTACCTTCTTGTAGGAGGGAATTGGGGTGGGTTGGGGGAGGGAATGCTGGAGGGGTGGGAGGAGGGAAGAGAGGGATCTGTGATTGGTATGTAAAATGAATAAAAAATTTCTTAATGCAAATAAATAAAAAGAGTCGTTTGTTTCCCCACTGAGACTACCTTGGAAAACATTTGTCTCTTTTTGCCATTGGTTATCAATTGGAGATTGCATCTGGGTTAGGGATGGGAGCATGTATCTTTCCCCTTTCACCCTGGACACTATCAGGTGCAGACCTGTGCAGGTCATGTACACGCTGCCTGTGAGCTCATATGTGCATCAGTCCAGGTGTGTTCAGAAGGCCTTGCTTCCTTGGTGTTTTCCATCCCCTCTTGATCTTAAACTCTTTCTGCCACCTCTTTCACGATGTTCCCTGAGCCTTGTTGGGGAGGTACCATTTGAGGGAGACACCCCATCAGGGCTGAGTGCTCCAAGGTTTCTCAATCTCCACACGTTTTCTGGCTGCAGATTTCCATATTTGTTCCCATCTAGGTAGGAGTAAGCTTCTCTGATGACGGCTGACCAAGGCACTGACCTATAAGTATAGTGCAGAATGTCATTAGAAGTCATTTTATGGCTATGTTATTTTAGGAGAACAGTAGTATTTGGTTTTATGAAAATCCCTGGGCTATCTAGTCTCAGGGTTCTTAGTCACCCAAACCGCATTAAGTATGGGTTCCATCGTGTGGAGTGGGCTTTAAATCAAATCAGATATTGGTTGGTTACTCTCACAGATTTGTGCCACCATTGAACTAGCATATCATGCATGCAGGACACCATTGTAGATTGGAGGGCTTGTGGCTACATTGGAGAAGACATTCTCATTTTGTGTGTAAGCAATTTTTAAAAGAATTGTGTCTTTGCCAGAGACCACTACAGAAAACCACAACCAGTCAGAATGCAGAGATGTGGAACCCTGTCCCAGTAGATACATCTACAAAAACACCTCTACATTGAAAGCTCTTGGTATACTGCAGAAGATGGAGTAGAAAGACTCTAAGAGTCAGGAGTGTGCTGTGAAGTGTGTCTGCTATTAATGCTAGAGGCTACACATAGTCTCACCAATGTGACTGTCCAAATGTGAGCCAAACAAGGACAATATCAATGCATATGCCAACGTTGACAGGGAAAAATCTATGAGGCCTCACCTCTACACAAAGAACTATGGGCAACAGACAAAAGCTGGTAACTGAAGAGGTTGTCTTCCCCAAGGAAGAGCACACCAATTGGTTGTCTAGTGCCACATGGTCAGCCCTAAAAACATATAAATACGAGTCACATTATACAGACTGAACAGGTTATACTTAGAAATATACATGTATATACATATAAATACATGAATTAAGTAACATTTAATGAATTAAGAGGCCATGAATTTGAAGTAGAATTGAGAAGGGTTTATTGGAGAATTTGGAGGATGGAAGAGGAATGAAGAGATATGATTATAATCTCAAAAATGAAATTAAAAAAACACACAAATAGGTACACACAAAGAATCATATCTTTGAGTGATAACCTTAATATATCATTCCTTCAGTTTCAATTTTGTTAATTTCTGACCATATATTCATTATATCTTGCCATATGCTGATTTGGGGTCTGGATAGCACTTATTTTACTAAGAGGTTGAGATGTTTCATTAGAAGAATTCTTAAGGGAGGTGGTAAACAGAGAGTACAATGGACTATGTAATAAAAGCAAAGAGATGAATAATGGGAGAAAAGAAGGGAACCATTTGGAGAAGACTGGGACACAGGAGAGGTCAGTGTGAAGAAGGAACAATAAAAAACATATAAAGGCACATGTATATAAGGATGCATGATGAAAGCCTTTACTCTGGATGGCGTCCTAAAGCTTAATTAAAATTATTTTAAAGCAAAATCTCAATGTATCACAGTCATTAATACACTCAAACTTCTTATTTAAAATGTGTTACACTTTAGTACAGTTGTTAAGAATGAAATTCAGTGAAAGGTCTTCTTTTCCAGAAATCTATTCTCTGGAAAGTCAATCAACCCACCACATGTCAGTTAATAGAGCATCAATCTTGTACTTAAAGTGCTTATACTTAGAATCCTTACATTTGATATATAACCTTAACCTTTAAGAATATCTCCCCATTGTTCTAATATGTACTATTTGATGTGAAATTGCATGTTTCATATGACTTCAGTCGTTATAAGAGATTCTCAATGACTCTTAAAACTACTTACTTTAGACTGCATTGATTTACTATAAAAGTAGCTAACATGTTTAAATCTACAGCAGTTACTTCATCTGACCCTCAGTTTGAGGCTTTTCAACAGCTGCAAATCTGTCCATTACTAGATTCATTATAAATTGGTTTTGTGTCTTGATTTTCTAAGGTTTCTGAATTTATGTGTACATATGTGAGCCTGCCCAAATATATGTGTGCCATGTGCATTTAGGTGCCCACAGAAGTCAGAGGCATCAGATTCCATGGTACTACATTTAGACCGTTGGAAGTCACCTGCTGTGGGTGCTAGGAACAAAAACTTGGGTCTTCTGAAAAAGCATTTAGCATACTCTTAACTGATGAGCCCTTCTCCAAAGTCCTATATTTAGCAAATATTAACCTTAGCAGTTCCAGCATACTCATTTAAACAAGTAATTTATGAGAAGATATGGTATCATTCTCTCTTAGAAAGAGGGAGGTTGTGAAACATGAGAAAATAGGTACGGAAAATGGCAGCAGAGAATCACTGATCTTGTTGGTAAATATAGTTCTTCCTGGGAAGGACGGCTACAATACAAATTCTGTGCCCTGGTCATCAAGATCAGGATACTAAAGGGAATAGTCGATTTTCAGAATAAAAATGCATGGATCTGGATTACTTTCTAAATAAAATTACAAATATGCTTCTCAGTGTACATCAAAAATGTCTGAGATAAAACTCCAGAATGTAGTGTAGGGAAACTACATACACAACCGTTTTGACAAATCTACTTCTTTCTGTTTTACTAAAAATCTCTTTTCCCTTTTCTTATTTCTTGAGTCATACAAACATCTTCAGGTTTTTACTGTTTCACATAAGTATCAACTAGCATAAAAAATGTAATGACTACTGTAACCAAATAGTGACTCCAATTTTCCCATTAAATAATAAATACCTAGAGAGGGCCCAGGACATACTTGGAGAAAGCCTAAGGCAATGGTAAATATGTGGACTCTGGAGTCATATTGTTTGTTACAAAATGATTTGTGTGTCATGAATGCCTTTTTTATAAAAACAATTAATAAAAATATCAAAATATATTTAAGGATACACAAATATGATGTTAAACTGATTAAATTTGTTTGGGAAGACACAGGAATGGCATCAGGAAGGTACAAAAAACTACTTTCAGTAATTTTTACAATTGGTAAGATCCTACAAAATTTAAAAATAAGGTACACATACTTCAGGACATTGTAATTAATACAGTTTTTAAGTATGAAAGTTGTAGGCACACTTTCATTTGTAGGTCCAGACTTGTTTTTCTTACGTATATGAATGTACCATTGGTATGCTCTACTGAATGCATGTGAAACTGAGCACTACTGGAAGTCGTGCAAAGTTAGTGGATTTTGACTAGGCTTGCAATGAAGCAAACACTATGAAAAGCTATATGTGATATGCTGAAAAAAGTAATATCGTCACTGGAACAATCTCTTTATTATAAATACATTTATCATAACATTACATTGTAGACTTTGAAAATGACAATAATATTTATTTAAAAACAAAGATACAAAGCAAAACCACATCAAAGCATAGATGCAACTGTATATGATGTTTCATATTGCAATTTAAAATAATATTATTTTTTTTTTGGTTTGTGATGTCCCAAAATGGGTGGAAACTGAGAACAAACTTAGTACTTTTTTTTAAACAGAAATTACAAAATAAAATTCTGATTATCCCAAAATAAATTGCTTTTAAGCCTAAGTAAAATGTTGAAGTTGAATGTAATTTTTTGTAAATATGGTATTTATACGTAAGTTCTTTGATAAATTCTTCACTAACATGAAGACAACATGAGAAATAACTATTGTTTGAAATATAAATAGTAAATGTGTTCCTTGGTAATGAATATTATAGAAATATTTCCCCACTAGGGCTTAGAATGGTCTGCAGAATTAGGATCCTGTTGCAGCTGCAGTGGCATCAGCAGCAGCAGATCAGTTGGAATTGTTGACTGCTGGTGTCATCAGCTAAGCACAGCTTCAACCTGCTATCTAAGCCCTCAGAAACAAAACAGCAGAGGCCCTGACATAAGAAGGGGAACACTCTTGAAGCAATGCAGATATCACAGCCACAATCCCCACTATGCTGATGGATTAGTGAACAATTGCCATCTCAAAAACTTCCCTTTAGCCCCTGAAATTTGGATATCACTTGTTCTTTTCTCACGAATGTGGATGATTTGAAATTCCCCATGCTGACATTTTTCTAGTCTTACTTCAATACTACCTGAGAAAAATAAAGTTCTAGGTGTCTTTGTTCTATTGTTACTTGTAATATGAAAGAGGACCATAACCATTTTCACCTTCTAAACATTCTCTCGGCTTCACCATTAAGGGCTCACACCTACCTTTGTCACAATCTTAACTGAAAATTTATTCTTCATTCTTCATTTCAATGGTTTTGTATAATTCAAAACATGCCTACATGAGCACAAGGCAGCATCCCTTGTTAGAATTCATCTCTGGTTTTCAATTTACAGCTATAACACAATCAGTGAGGAAACAGCCTTATTTTATGTTGTTAGTGTTTTACACCAGAGCTTTTTTATAGAATTTTTCATCTCTGCATTTCTCAAGGTATATATCAATGGATTCAGCATGGGACTTACAACTGTATAAAACACGGCGATATATTTATCAATAGGGAAATTGGAAACAGGCCTGGCATATATGAAAATACAGGGAGCAAAAAAGCAGACAACTACCATGATGTGTGAGCTGCAAGTGGACAGGGCTTTGCGTCTCCCTTCCTGACTATGAGTCTGAAGAGAGTTTAGGATTATCCCATAGGAGACTAAGAGAAAGGTGAAAATTCCCACACAGATTACTCCACCATTGGCAATGACAGTAATGCCCAGGAAGTAGGTGTCAGTGCATGCAAGTCCCAGTAATGGATTCATGTCACACATGAAGTGATCAATGACATTGGGACCACAAAAAGGAAGTTTATACACAGACAGAACTTGAATCAGAGAGTGTGTTATGCCTCCAACCCCAGCTACCAGCAACAGGAGGACGCAGACCTGTCGGTTCATGATTGTCAAATAGTGCAGTGGCTTACAGATGGCCACATAGCGATCATAGGCCATGAATACCAGAAGGAAGACCTCAATGCCACCAAATAAGTGCTCTACGAAGAGCTGGACCATGCAAGCTTTGAAGGAGATAGTCTTCTTATTATATAATAAATCTATAATCAAATTTGGTGAGATGGTATTGCAATAAAAAGCATCCAGGAGTGACAGACAGGCAAGAAAGAAGTACATTGGGGAGTCTAAAGAAGGGCTGGCGATCACTGTCACTGCAATGAGCAGGTTCCCCAGCATTGTCACAGTGTAGATGAGGGAAAACAAGACAAATAAGGCTTTTTGCCCAGCAGGATCCTGAGTAAGGCCCAGGAAAATAAATTCTGTGACATTGTTACTCTGTCCCATTGACCTTTTTAGGAGGAGGTTTGTTTCAGAGATGAGAAGTCAAAACAAGACCTGTCCTGAAGTATGTATATGGCCATGAATCTTTTTCAACATGAAAACACTGTCTCCTTATTTTTTACAATGGTGAACTTGAGGAGAAATTTGTGAATAAGCAGTCCTGAATTCCTCTTCCAATAATCACAGTGGCCCTCCTGTTGATGATTCTATTCCTCCTTGGGTATTTTAGTTATTGCTGCAAGTACAAGGGTTTATTTTAAGTCTCAGTATATCTCTATACTACAGTCATGTACTCACACTTATTTAAAACAATGTTACTTTTGGCAAATATGTTAGAAATGTTAGAAAAAGGCACCTGCTTTTCAGAAATCTACATGATATCAACACCCTTCAATATGGGACTGGAGAGGTGGCTCAGTGATTAAGAGCGCTATATTCCCTTATAGAGGACCCTAGTTCATTCACAGCAACCACATTGTAGTTCACAGCTATCTTGAACTCCAGTTCTAGTGGGTCCAATGTCTTCTTCTGATTTACATAGGCACCAGGCATGTATATGGTGCACATACATCATGTAGGCAGACATATAAAATACATTTGTTCCCTTATACTCTAATACACATGGTATATGTGACTTTAAATTTTCTTGTACAAATATTCCTTAAAAACTACATTTCTTTGTTAACATGTCATACAAAATGTAACACACATGATTCAATGTAATAAATAAATGAATTAAATTTGTATGGCTACCCATGTAACAGAGAAGTGCTACCTTCGGGTGTGGAAAACAGTAAGGCTATAAAACCACAGCAGATACACTATTTATTCTTATTAATTTCTCTGTTCTAACCATTTTCCAGTTCAGATAGTTCTGTGAGGATTATCTAATATTCAATATATTAGCTGTATGTCAGGTATTACAAAAATACTTGCCTCGTGTGTCTACTCTGTTAGCTCAAGTATTCCCATATTGGAGTTCCTTGATGGAGAAAGTAATGTCTCTTTTATTGAGGATTAATGTAGTAGATAAAGTTGTTAGTATACTAATAAAAACACATATAAGTACCTTTAAATATAATACCAATACTTACTGGACAAAGCTAATTGAATATTCTTACCTGTTCTGAAATATTTTTGTAGAAAAATAAAGATGCTATGATTTGTACAACTATGTATGAAATTGACCTAATTTGTGCAAATAAAAGTTCCCACACCAATTTTTATGGCACTAGTAAGTAAAAGACAAAGCAAAAATGCTACCAACAGTTCCGTGAACTTTTCTCCTTGTAGTATATTTGGGAAAGCAAAAAAGACATGCAAAGGATTTACAATAACCTCTACATAACTGTCTATTGTAGTTCTCTGTAATAAAGGGCTAGCTGAGATTCATCCCATAGATACAACAGTGATGTGGTTTTCTCCTAAGCAGGTGAAGATGTCTTCAGTCCCTCACTCAGTAAAAATGAATCTTTACAATACGTTTCTCACCTTTCTTTAATCACACCCACATATATACCCATAATTTCATATTGAAGAAACTGAGATTATCCATGAATGTAGAAGAATATATAAGAGACTCTAAGGTCATTATAAATTATTTGTTAAAATATTGGATCAAATTCAAATGAAGAAATCTCTCCTGGAAAGATTTCTTCCCTTGAATACTCTCTAGGGAGAAAAGACTTGGCTGGTACAACAACAAATGTAGTTAACTGCCAAATGTCATGGACTTTACTATGAAAAGAACAATTCCAATAAGACAATTACTACTAACAGTTATTGTCTGAAAATACTTAGATAAGGCAAGTCATGTGAACCAGTGTAAAGATAGAGGCATCCCTATCCCATTACCTAACCACAGCCCAGCAGAGAACTGCTTTACTCTAACAGTGAAAGAGACACTATCCAAACATTTCTGAGGCTCTAAAGAAATTTTGAACTACAGAATCTGTTGTCATCAAAATTCTTGAAAAAAAAATAGCTAAGTATAGTTCTGCACATTTGAATGGAGTTGAGACATTTGACTGATGCCAGAATCTCTGTGGAGCTATAGTGAATTGAATCCATTCATTTGATCCCTTATTCCAATCCATTGTTAGTGAAATAACTGTTTCTGACTACAAGAAATCAATCATGTTTTTCCTTCTGAGTCTGAGTTACCTCACTCAGGATGATATTTCCTAGTTCCATCCATTTGCCTGCAAACCTCATGATGTCATTGTTTTTCTCTGCTGAGCAGTACTCCATTCTGTATATGTACCACATTTTCTTTATCCATTCTTCAGTTGAGGGTTCTCTAGGTTGTTTCCAGGTTCTGGCTATTACAAATGATGCTGCTATGAACATAGTTGAGCATGTGTCCTTGTGGTATGATGGAGCATTCCTTGGGTATATGCCAAGAGTTGTATAGCTGGGTCCTAAGGAAGATTGATTCCCAATTTTCTGAGAAACTGCCATAAGGATGACTCCACCATTGACTACTGACAATTGTTGAGAGGGTACCTGAGTTGGCCTACTCTGGTGATCGGATGTCTAAATACCCTAACTTTCATCATAGAACCCTTATCCAGTGACTGATGGAAGCAGATACAGAGATTCATGGCCAGGTCCTAGGCCAAGCTCCAGGAGTCCAATCAATGAGAGAGAGGAGTTATTTTACAAGCAAGGGATATCTAGACCATGATTGGAAAAAGTACAGAGACAACTAGCCAAACTAGTGGAAATGCATGAACTGTGGACCAATAGCTGAGGAGCCCCCCCACCCCCCAAGGAACTGGACCAGGCCCTCTGAATAAGTAAGACAGTTGTTTAGCCTGAACTGTTTAGGTGGCCCCAGGCAGTGGGATCAGGACCTGTCCCTAGTGCATGAGCTGGCTTTTTGGAGCCTAGTGCCTATGCTGAGACACTTTGCACAACCTAGGTGCAGGAAGGAGGGCCTTCGACCTGCCTCAACTGAATGTATCAACCTCTGCTGACTCCCCAGGGGAGACCTTGCTTTGGAGGAGGTGGGAATGGGTGGTGGGTTGGAGGGAAGTCTAGGGGACAGGAGGAGGGAGGACAGGGGAATCTGTGGTTGGTATGTAAAATGAATAAAAAAAATTCTTAATAAAAAAAGGAAAAAAAAAGAAATCAATCACTGCAGTGTCTAGAGCTTCCAGGGTTGCCACTGTTACTATTCTTGCCATTCACTGCACTGGGCACATTAGTTGCAAATGGATCTTCCATGTCACAAAAGCCTCATAGGCGCCACTAAAAATTAACTCTTTCAGCTTACCTAATGTACAGACAAATTTAACAACCTCCAAGATGAATATCTATGCTTATTACTGTGCCTCTCTCACTGGTAAGTTTAAAAATATACAGACAGGCATATTTAAATTAGGTTAATAATCTAACATGATCAAATTTCTGAGAGCTCAATTATTACTTAAAGATAACAAAATTACACGTTTTCATATTATTCTCTTTCCTTCTGAGTTCCACAAATTACTTACCAAAGGAAAAATCCACCAAGATGAAGTCTGAACTCTGAACAATCATTGCCCCAAATTCAAGGGTACCCCATTTGTAAAAGAAATATTACTAAAGCTTAAATCATACTGTGAACCTTGCACATTAATAGTTAAAGACTTCAATACCCCATTCTCAAAAATGGAAAAGTCATACAGACAAACACTAAACACAGAAATAAAATAATGGATGTGATGGTATTGTGTTCCCCAAAATATTGTGCACCCTTATAAACTTATCTGGGGTCAGAGACAGAACAGCCACTAGATACAAAGGCTAGAAAATGGTGGCATTCACATCTTTAATCCTAGCATTCCAGAGGAGAAATCCCTCTGAATGTCTGTGAGTTCAAGGCCACATTGGAAACAGCCAGGCATGGTGACACAGGCCTTTAATCCCAAGAAGTAAGCCTTTAATCCCAGGAGTGATGGCAGGAAAGAAAGATATATAAGGCGTGAAGACCAGGAACTAGAAGCATTTGGCTGGTTAAGCTTTCAGGCTTTGGAGCAGCACAGTTCAGCTGAGATTCATTCTGGATGAGGACTCAAAGGCTTCCAATCTGAGGAAACAGGACCAGCTGAGGAATTGGCAAGGTGAGGTAGCTGTGGCTTGTTCTGCATCTGATCTACCAGTGTTCACCCCAATAACTGGCCTCAGGTTTGATTTTATTAATAAGACTCTTTTAAGATTCCTGCTACAAATGGAGCTAACAGATAATATGAATCAAATTGAACAGATATCTACAGAACATTTCACCCAAACACAAAGAATACACCTTCTTCTCAGCACTGCATGGAACCCTCTCTAAAATTGACCACATACTTGGTCACAAAGCAAGTCTCAACAGATACAATAAAATTTAAATAACCCCCTTTATCCTCCACAGACTAAAGCTGGATTTCAACAACAGAAACTACAGAAAGCCTACAAACTCATGGAAAGTGAACAACTCTCTACTGAATTACCACTGGGTCAAGGAAGAAATAAAGACAGAAATTAAAGGCTTCCTACAACTCAATAAAAATGAATGCACAACATATGGGACACAATGAAAGCAGTGCTAAATGAGAAGTTCAAGGCACTCGGTGCCTGCATAAAAAATCTGGAGAAATCTCATATTATCAAGTTAACAGTACACTTGAAAGTTCTAGAACAAAAAGAAGCACACACATCCAAGAGGTGTAGAAAGCAGGAAATAATCAAACTGAGGGCTGAAATCAAAAAAATAAAAACAAAAAGAATAATACAAAGAATCAGTGAAACAGAGTTGATTCATTGAGAAAATCAACAAGATAGACAAACCCTTATCCAAACTAGCTAAAAGGCAGAAAGAGAATTTCCAAATTAACAAAATCAGAAATGAAAAGAAGGACATAATAACAGACATTGAGGATTGTCAAAGAATTATTAGGTCTTACTTCAAAAACTTATACTCTACAAAATCTAAAAGAAATGGACAATTTTCTTGATGGATACCAATTACCAAAGTTAAATCACATTCAGATAATTTATATAAGGAAATAGAAACATTAAATAGAAGTCATTAATTTTTTAGTACCAAAAAATGCTGTAGGCCAGAGGGGTTTAGCTCAAAATTCTACAAGACTTTAAAAAAAGAGTGAATACCAATACTCAAATTATTCCACAAAATAGAAACAGAAAGACCATTGCCAAATTCATTTTATGAGGCTACAGTCATCCTGAAACCCAAACCACACAAAGACTCAAGAAAGGCCGGGCAGTGGTGGCACACGCCTTTAATCCCAGCACTCGGGAGGCAGAGCCTGGAGGATCTCTGTGAGTTCGAGGCCAGCCTGGGCTACCAAGTGAGTCCCAGGAAAGGCACAAAGCTACACAGAGAAACCCTGTCTTGAAAAACCAAAAAAAAAAAAGACTCAAGATAGAAAGAGAATTACAGATAAATTTCCCTCATGAACATTGATGCAAAAATACTCAATAAAATACAAACCAAATTCAAGAACACATAAAAAAGATCATTTAACATGATCAAATAGACTTCATTCCAGATATTCAGGTCTGGTTCAACATACAAAAATCTTTCAATGTAATCTACTATATAAACAAGCTGAAAGAAAGAAAAAACCCTACATGATCATCTCATTAGATGAAGAAAACATCTTTGACAAAATCCAATACTCCTTTGTGATAAAAGTCTTGGAGAGATCAGGGATACAAAATAAAAGCAATCTACACCAAGCTGATAGTCAACATCACATTAAGTGAAGAGAAACTCAAAGCAATGCCACTGAAATTAGGAACAAGACAAGGCTGTCCTCTCTCTCCATGTCTATTCAATATAGATAGTACTTGAAGTTCTAGCTGAAGCAATAAGACAACTGAAGGAGATCAAGGGGATATAAATTGGAAATGAAGAAGGCAAAGTTTCTTATTTGCAGATGATGTGAGAATATATATAAGCAACTCCAAAAATTCTACCAAAGCATTCCTACAGCTGATAAACACCTTCAGCTAGGTTGTTGGATACAAGATTAACTCAAAATAAAAATCACTATCCCCCTATATACAAATGACAGTCAGACTGAGAAAGAAATCAGGGAAACAACTGTAGCACAAATCCTAATTGGTCTTAATAAAAACTGGGAGGATGTAGCATGAATCCTAATTGGTCTTAATAAAAACTTGGAGCCAGATAGAAGGGTAAATGCTGAAAGATCAGAGAGACAAAGGAAAAGCCACTGCCACCTCTCACATCACCAAACCTCATCCTGAAAGGGGCCAAGCTCCTGTCTCCTCCCACCTTATATTTCTTTCTCTACCCAGCCATATCACTTCCTGTCCCAATCTCCATAGTTCTAAGATTAAAGGCATGTGTGCCTCCCAAGTACTGGGAGCAAAGACATGAGATCCCAAGTGCTGGGGTTAAAGGTGTGTGCCACCACTGCCTGGCCTCTATGGCTAACTAATGGCTGACTTTGCCCTCTGATCTTCAGGCAAGCTTTATTTGTTAGAGCATACACAAAACATCACCACAAACAGCATCCTCCAAAACAGTCACAAGTAACATAAAATATCTTGGGGTAACTCTAACCAAGCAAGTAAAATACCTTTAATGACAATAACTTCAAGTCTCTGAAGAAAGAAATCAAGGATGACATCAGAAAATGGAAAGATTTCCCTTTCTCATGGATGGGTAGAATTAACATAATAGAAATGACCATCTTAAAAAAGCAAGCAATCTACAGATTCAATACAATCCCCATCAAAATTTTAACACAATTCTTTACAGGCCTTGAAAGGAAAATATCCAACTTCATATGAAAAAAAAACAACAACAACAAAAAACAGGATAGCTAAAACAATCCTGTACATAGAAGAATTTCTAAAGGTATCACCAACCCTGATTTCAAGATGTACTACAGATCTATAGTAATAAAAACCATAAAGAATTGGCATAAAACCAGACATGTTGAACAATGGAATCTAATCAAACACCTGGACATAAATCCACATACCTACAGACATCTAGTTTTTGATAAAGAAGCAGGAATTATACAATAGAAAAAACAAATCATCTTCAACAAATTGTGCTGGTCTAACTGGATGTGGGCATGTAAAATGTAAGTAGATCCATATCTATCACCCTGCACAAAACTCAAGTCCAAGTGGATCAATGACCTCAACATAAAACCAGATACACTGAACCTAATAGAGGAGAAAATGAAGAATAGTCTTGAACGCATTGTCACTGGAGACAACTTCCTGAATAGAATACCAATAGCACAGGCACTAAGATCCACAATTAATAAATGGGACCTCATGAAACTGAAAAGATTTTGTAAGGCAAAAGACACTATCAATAGGACAAAACAGCAGCCTACAGAATGGGAAAAGATTTTTACCAACTCTACCTCTGATACAGGGCTAGTTTCTAAAATACATAAAGAACTCAAGAAACGAGACATCAACAAACCAAACAATCCAATTTAAAAATGGGATACAGATCTAAACAGAGAATTCTCAACAAAGGAATCTCAAATGACTGAGAAACACTTAAAGAAATGTTTAACATTCTTAGCCATCAGAGAAATGCAAATCAAAATGAGACTGAGATTCCATCTTACACCTGTCAGAATGGCTGAGATTAAAAACACAAGCAACAGCTCATGCTGGTGAGGATGTAGAACAAGGGGAACACTCCTCCATTGCTGATAGGAGTGCAAACTTGTACAGCCACCTTGGAAATCAATATGGTGGTTTCTCACAAAATTTGGAATTGATCTACCTCAGGACTCAGCAATACCACTCCTGGGCATGTACCCAAAGGACACTCCATCCTACCACAAAGATACTTGTTCAACCATGTTCATAGCAGCCTTTGTAGTAGCCAGAAACTAGAAACAACCTAGATGTCCTTCAACCAAAGAATGGATAGAGAAAATGTGGCACTTTTACACAATAGAGTATTAATCTGCTCTTAAAATTAAAAATAACATCATGAAATTTGCAGGCAAATGGATGGAATTAGAAAAAATCATCTTGAGTGAGGTAACTGAGACCCAGAAATACAAACATGGTATGTAGTCACTTATATGTTGATATTTACTATAAAGGATAATTATGTTACAATCCATAGACTCAGAGAGGCTAAGTAACAAGAAGAGTTCAAGGGTGATATGTATAAACCTATCTGGGAAGAATTAGAACAGATATTGCAGGTGAACTCGGAGCTGGTGGGGATGAGAACAGGAGGGATCCAGTGGAGGAAGGATGGAGGGTAAGAGTGATGGGGGAAACAACTGGAACTGGGAGGCACGGTAGAAACCTAGTGCAATGGAAACTCCCAGGAATCTATTAAAGTGACTCTAGCTAAAACATCTAATAATGGGAAATATAGAGCCTGAACCTGCCATCTCCTATAACCAGGAAATACTTTAGGTGGATGGATTAGACCACCAACCCAACCACAAAACCTTTGGTCTACAGTTTGTCCTAGCAGCAGATGCACTGAGATAAACATGGCTCAGAAATTGTGGGAGTGGCCTACCAAAGACTGGTCCAGACTGAGACTCATGCCCTGAGAGGAAGCCCAACTCTGCACTTCCTGGAGGACGAGAAACCAGAACCACGTGGCCCAGAGACCTAGGACAGAACCAAATATGCACCCCCAAAATTAAATGAAATGATTCCTAATGCTGTTCTGCTGTACTCATAGACAGGAGCCTGGGACCCAGCATAATCACCATCAGAGAGGCTCTATCCAGCAACAGATGGAAACAGATGCAGAGACCCACAGCTAAACATTAGGCAAAACTCCAGGAATCCTGTGGAAGAGGAGGAGGAAGGATTGAAGGAGCCAGAAGGGTCAAAGACACAAGAAAACCCACAGAATCAACAAACCTGGACTCGGGGTCTCACTGAGACTAAACCAAAAATCAGGAAGCCTGCATGGGTCTAACCTAGTCCCTCTACATGTGTGTTATATGTGTGTAGGTTGGTGTTTTTTGTGGGGCTCCTAACAGAGAAAGCAGGGCATGTTTCTGATGCTTTTGCCTGCTTTGGGGACCCTTTAACTCCTACTGGGTTGCCACATCCAGCCTTAATATGAGCGGAGGTGCCTAGACTTACTGCAACTTAATGCCAGTTTGGTTTATATCCCTGGGAGGCCTGCCCTTTTCTGAAGGGAAATGGAGGAATGGATGGGGATGGGGGAGGTGAGAGGGAGGGACTAGGAAGAAAAGAGGGAGAAATTTTGGTTGGGATATAATATATGAAAGAATAAGTTAATTTAAAAAAGAAAAAGAAACTCAATGTAGCAACTCCTTTCAAAATAAATTTTAATTTGAAGAAAGAAAAGGGAAAATATTTTTTGTCTTCTGGGTAAGATGATGGATTAGAGGCTATGTTTAAAGGAGTGAAGAATAAAACTTGCAGAAACTTGGAACCATGGAAGCTCTACCACCCAGCCAAACAACCACCATTAATGCCAGTACTGAAGAACTGACAAGTAATCACTTATTAAGCCTGAGAAGACTCTCCCTGTCTGCATTCTAGGTTTTCATTGATAGCAGCCACAGACTGCTACTTTAGAAGTACAGGAAAAAGACATTCTTTCCTGGCACACTCAGTAACCTTCAACCACTGGAGACCACCATTCCCAATTTTCCTGCAGCAACTTTTCCTAAAGGCACCGATGATATCCTGGAACAAAAAAAAAAAAAAAAAAAAACAATTGCTGCAATCATCACTGTTACTCCTGGCTTGTGAAAGTAGCCATCCCCAGATATATCATGACCCATTTGATCCTGAGAAAGCAGCTGTAAATCTTGGGGTTGAATGCTCTCACCCAATTAAAGAACTCTTTCCCTGAATTGCAACAATGCATCCCTGTGAAAGCAACCATCCCTGAAATTGTGGCAGCAGACCCTAGCCTAAGAAAACATCCATCTCTGGTTGCCCTGAGCCATCACAAGAGGACCCAGCACTCTTGATTTACAATTATTGCTTTATAACTAATAACACATTCAAAGAGGAGTGAGACAGGCTTACCCTATACCTAGTTGAGATTCCACACCAGAGTTTTTGCACAAAGTTTTTTCATTTCGGAATTTCTCAAGATGTTCAAAGATTCAACATGGGAGTCATAATTGTATTTTTTAAAGCTACAGGTTTATCAATAGCAAGTTCTAATATTGGCTACATGTCACATGTTAAATGATCAATGACATTAGGGCCACATAAAGGAAGATTGTAAACACCAAAGAGTATATAAATCCTGTGTGGGTGGAATAATGGCCTTTGACATGAGAAAAATTACAGGCACTGGAACAGCTGATACACTGGTGGCTAAATGTTCAAAATATTGAAGAATAAATTGGTCCTTAGAATTTTCCTATATTTTTTATTAAAAGGAAATCTGGACAGTAGAGAATGGTTACAGACCAGAGAGCTGTAAATAAGGTGATCCAGCCAATGGGCTCTTTACAGCTTGGAATTCCCTTGCCTTCTTTGTTAGCTAAATGATTGTCTATTATAGCAATTAGTTTAAAAGACAGCTCTTTTACTATACCTTTACAATAACAGGACAGAGGCAATTTTTTGTTCACAGTGCCTGCTTTTACTAGTTCCCAACCTGTTAAACAGTACCATTGGAAAATTCTTCCACAAGGAATGTTAAACAGCCCCACCTTGTGTTAATATTTTGTACAACAACCATTAGAAATAATTCCTAAACAGTTTCCTCAATCTATAATTTACCATTATATGGATGATATTTTACTGGCTGATTAAGACACAGATACTTTAAAAAATGTTTGATGAAGTAAATAGAATTTTGCCTTGTTGGGGATTACAATTGCTCTGAAAAAAATACAAAGAGGAAATTCTATTAATTATTTAGGATTTAAAATAGGTTTACAGAAAATTCAACCACAGAAAGTACAAATCAGGAGAGACCAATTACAAACTCTGAATGATTTTCAAAAATTTCTGGGAGATAGTAACTGTCTATGGCCCACAACTGGGTGACTAACTCAAGAGCTAAGTAATTTTATTTCACACCTTACTAGGTAATAAGGTAATAAGTATTTCAAGAAAATTATCAGCTGAGGCTGAGAGAGAATTGGCTTTGGTAGAAAAGAACTTACAGGATGCACATGTGGATCACTTAGATCTAGAGGTTGATTGTATCCTACTATTACTAGCTTCTATTCATTCTCTTACAGGAATTCTTATGCAGAGAGAAGATAGTATTTTAGAATGGTACTTTTAACATACAAATAGAATAAAAAAATTAAAGACCTACGAAGAAAAGTTTTCTGAATTGATTCTGAAAGAAAAAATGAGACTTCATCAGTTAGCAGTAATAGACCTAGTTGAAATTGTGGTACCTTTTACAAACGCTGAAATTTCCTCATTATGGGCAGAAAATGAACAATGGCAAAGAGCTTGTAATAATTCCTTGGGAGAGATTAGCAACAAATATCCCAAAAGCAAGAGACTTCAGTTCATAAAAAGAACTAATTGCATGCTCCTTCACATTGTATGAGGGACACCGAACCCCTGCATTCTATACTGATGCAAATAAATGAGGAAAGGTAGGGTATATGTCAGGAAAAATATGTAAAGTGGCTCAAAGTCCTTATTATTCAGTTCAAAAATCAGAATTATGTGCTATTCTCATGTTATTATTAGATTTTATAGAACCTCTTAATATAGTTACTGACTCTAAATATGCAGAAAGAGTTGTTTTATACATTGAAACTGCTGAACTTATTCCAGATAATTCAGAATTAACTTTGTCATTTATTCAATTACAAGAAATAGTCTGAAACAGAAATCATCCCTTATATATAACACATGTCAAATCCTATCCAGGTCTACTAGCTCCTCCAGCATAAGGCACTGATGAAATTGATCAGCTATTGATAGGAGCTGTGCTAGAAGCCTTAGAATTTCGTAATAAGCACCACGTTAAGAGCAAAGCTTCAAAAAAGATTTTTCTATCACTTGGTAGTAAGCCAAGGAAATGTCCTACTTGTTCTCTACAATCAAACTCCATTACCTGCATGAAATAACCCGAAGGGTACTCAAAGAAATGAAATTTAGCAAATGGATGTGTTTCATTTTACAGAGTTTGGAAAATTAAACCATGTGTACCATACTATACATGCATATTCAAGATTTCAATAGACAACTGCTTTAAGTTCTAAAAAGACTGATTCTGTAATTATACATTTATTAGAAGTTATAGCCATTATAGTAATACCTGTACAAATTAAGCTTGACAATGCTCCAGTATATGTCCCTATTAAAAAGAGACAGTTTTTTGCATATTACAACATAAAGCATATTACAGGTATACCACACAATTATACAGGAGAAGTAGTTATAGAAAGACCTAATCACACTTTAAAAGACATGCTTAATAAGCAGGAAGGGGTAATAGAGATAGATTACACCGTGCTTTATTAACTTTAAATTTTTAAACACTGATGAGAAAGTAGCAACAGCTGTAGCGAGAATGGACAGTAGGAAAGAAAACCTGCTGAATTAAATCAGACTGCATATTTTATTTTTTATTTATTTATTTTATTTATTTTATTTTTTTTCAGAGATGAAAGCCCAAGAGGTCAGAGTAATAGCTAAGCGCTAAAAACCTTACCCTTCACTGCCGCTCCCTGCAAGAGACCTCCCTCCTGTGATTCTGTCTTCTTATAGGCTTTCTGTTCTGCCTTCTAATTGGTTGTAAACCCAACCACATGACCTCCTCTCACTGCCCATCTATACAGACCACCAGGTCTTCTATGGTTGGTATTGAGATTAAAGGCATGTGTCTCCATGCTGGTGGTATCCTTGAACATACAGAGACCTGCCTGTCATGTGATTGGGATTAAGGGCATATGCTACCACTGCCAGACTTCTGCTATAAGCCTGTATATTTTAAAGATGTGTTGACCTCAGAACAGAATCTGGGATATGCATTACATTGGGGAAGATCTTTTGTCTTTGTTTCCGTGGGAGAAGAAAAGCTATAGGAACTATCAAAATTGATAAAGATTAGATTCAAACAGCAGAGACCTCTTGATCAGAGGTGATAGTTCATGAAACAGTTTGGTCATTCTATCCCAACTAACTTACAAAACTAACAATCACCTTTCATTTTACCAGTATTAAATATATATACTTTTTCTGCTACAAAAACCTTTTGTCTTAACAAGGATATAACCTACAAAAAAAAAAAGAAGTCCCCAAGTTAGGGTTGGGGCAGGGTTTTTTTTTTTTTGTCCTTCCAGAAGAATAAAAGCATCCAACTAAGGAATCTAAAGACCACTGGACAAATGAGACATCAGAAGAAAAGGGATGAATCACCAAGAGAGAATGTCCCACGAAAAAGAATAAATTGTCCTAATGGTACAGCACACCTCCAACAGGGTAGAATTTCATAAAGCATTGCAAATGTTTATTTTTGCTGCTCTGTACTAACATAAGGTACAAATAGTCTTTTGTAGTCCCAATTCAAATGAAAATTAAAGCTGGCTTTGGAGTTGGAGTGTGACTCCCTTCTTCTCTAAATCCAAGCATGCTTGTTAAAGAAAAATCCCAAATCTTTGTCTCATCAGAAGAGCCACTTGGTATGGGAGAGAAAAAAAAGTTATGGGACTATTCTATTGCCATTAATCTCATCATCCTTTGGTTTCCATTTGATTCTTTAAAACTTTTCTTAAGGTATAAATATTATCTCAAAATTTATAAGAAAAAATATCATATATATGTGTATATATATATACTTTCTGTTGTGATATTAGTGGTTACATAGAGCACTAACTAATTAAGTTTCATCTAGCTTCCTGTACATGATTTTGGGCTTGAGTTGAAGCAGGTAATTAGGAACTAAGTTTGTGTACCCTGGATGTATTTAACAGATTGTGGTCCTTTAACCTCTCAGAGATATGCTACATATGACATTTAAAATGGTTTTTCTTTGGTGAACCATGACCATTCCTGGCAGTGACCTTTGAGTTCTCCAAGAAGATGACAGGGCCCCACAACAATGATTCCACCTGGATTGGGATAATTCCACTAAGCTAACAAACACCACCAAAAGATCAACTTTGGACTATAAACTGCTCAGGACAACTTCAAAGTAGTTAGCTAAGATGGTCCAATCTCATACACTACTCCAGCCAGGACTTCAGATAAGCCCTGCACTTTCCCATCACACCAAGACTGGACAACAGCTAGTTCTCCCAGGACTTGACCATTATCTCAAATTTCTCAGGGTCCCCTAAAGACACCACCACCTCAAGGCAGCAGAACATAATTTTAAGAACATGATGTTCATATTCCCAAGAAATGGAATGGGTGGGTATTGGTCATTAGTGGTTTATGCAGATTAAGGAGATTAAATTCAGGGATCTATTTCTGAAATGAAAAAAGGGGTATATAGGAATGATAGGATAAAAGGGTAAATTTTTAACCTACTTTTAAGCTAAAAAGCAACTACTAATCTCAAATACTTTACATTGATATGGATTTTGTATATTGATACAAATTTGTTATTATTGTCATAACATACTGCACATATGTTTCTACTCTTGTTTAAGGTATTGTACCTATGCAGCTTATTTAAAAATTTAATGTGAAGTTCTAGTCCTGAATGCTAGTATTACAAACTATTTAGCATGATTAAGAAACGCAAGTTAGTAGTTTGTCATCTATAACATTCAAATTTGTAGTCATGTTACATATGTTTTCAAGATCAAACAGATGTATTTTAGATAGATAGTTGGCATTCAAACACTTCAGAGACCTACAGAATATGGCATTTGATATTTTAATAACATAAGGCTTTCCATAACAGTGATATATGTCTGCTCCTGGCAGCACCAATCTACTTCAAAGAAGATGATAAGCATTGAAGAACCTCCATATGGAGTTTGCTGTCTTTGTAACAAAGCTAACTACTGGGCAAGAAATCACGCTTGCCTTGACTGCTGACAGTATGCTGTCCAAGTTGGACAATCAGGACACAAAAAAAGGAGACTGCCGAACTTTGCTAAGACTAGGTAGGACAGTCATTCAAAATACTTACTTCACAGAAAAGTCTGTCAAATATTCTAGGCCTGTAGGCCAAAGATGGATACCTCAATTTTGCAGAGGATCCTTGGGTGACTGTCCAGTTAGCCAGTTGTCTCTGTCATTTCTATAGTTTTGGAAGTTGGTTGCTCTGCACTTTCTGTTTGCTCAGGAAATACCATATTCTTTTTGGGTCTCTGATGGAGGTTGAAGTTATACCATATTCTTTCTTACCAAATTCAGAAGAGAAACTTAACAAAGAGATGCAAAGTTTATAAAGGTTAGAAGGTGTAAAAGCTTAAGTTGTTTATCAAAGAAAAAATTTTAAGGTCTAAAAAGATGTTTTAGCTTGGTAATACAAGTTATGATAGAAAGTAATTTATGTACAAAACTTTGGACTCACCAAGATAAGAGAGATAATAGAGTGTTTTCTCTGATTTGCCAAATACAAATGGACTGGACATTGCGAATGTGATTCTTACTTGGTAACTGTTCTTATGATACACAGTTTTACTGTTAGAGTTAAAACCTTTCCTTTTTATTTAGACAAAAAGAGAGAAATGTTGCAGGATGTTTGTTTGCCTTGTGATACCTGGAGACTGTATTAATAAAGTTAACCTTGAATCAGGGGTGGATCCAGTTGCTAGCTGATCAGAATTAGCCATAGGGAAATGAGGAATACAGATAGAGAAGATGCACAGAAAGGAGTAGGGAGGCACTTAAGATTTCATGGTCTCTTTGATCTTGGAAGTATGGAGAGAAGGTAAGCTGGTTGCTCCTCCACCGCTTCTTTGATCTTTCAGGTTTTCACCCCAATATCTGACTCCCAAGTCTTTATTGGTAATAGAGTAACTTAGATAAACACAACAAATAGAAGGTGATCAAAAAGAAGAAAAGAAATGGCTAAGAAATATTACAAAAAAACCTGTTCATCATCCCTAGCAACTAGAAAATGCAAATCAAAACAACTTGGAGATTTCATTTTACCCCAGTCAGAATGGCTAAGATCAATGGGAAAAGGAACAATAAATACAGAAGAGGATACTAGAAAAAATGAACTGTCATTCAATGTTGGTGGGATTACAAACTGTTACAGCCACTATGATTAATTTTCTGTGTGGATAACTCTCAAAAAGCTAAAATTAAATCTACTATATGACTCAGCTATACCACTCCTTGAAAAATCTCCAAAGGCCTCAACATCCTAATCCACAGGCTCAGCCATGTTCATTGCTTCTTTATTCATAATAACTAGGAAATGGAAACAACCTACAACTGATGAATGGATAAAAAAATGTGATGCATATATACTATGGAATCCTATTCAACTGTAAAGGAAAATGAAATCATGAACTTTTATATTTCAGGTAAATAAATGGAACTATAATGATCATATTGAGTGATGTAACCCAGACCTAGAAAGACAAAAGTTGCGTGTTCTTTCTCATTGGAGGCTCTAACTGTCCATGTTTAAGAAATGAGTACATAGACTATAGTAACTATAGAAACCATGAAAGCAATAGAAAATCATTGCCAAGATAGGGATGATAGGAAGCAATAGAGAGAGGAATAGCAGATACTAATAATTTGATCAGGAAAATAGGCAAATAGGGGGCTCATTAGGAAGGAGGAGGGAGTTAAATATATAAGCAGGTGGGAAGTAGGTAAAGGGAATAGCAGGTGATCTAATAGGGGAAATGGAGCAGGGGACAGAACATGAAGTTGAATAGGTAGGAAGGCGGTAAATATCCAGAAGGTGTTAGGGGAGAGGAAATGGAACATATTGTTTAAAAACTTTTAAATAAAATTTTAATAGAAGGAAATGAATCTCATCACATATTAGTGCTCTAAACTTTTTAATTTATATTAGCTGTTCTAACTAATGACCATAGGACTATAGGTAATGAAATTGATCTGTATTTGATAGATTCCAACAAGTTGATATTAGCAACCTTGGCCTTGCAACCAAAGAAAAACTAAGATTAAATATGGCAGGTAATGAGATAATTTGTCCACCTACAAAGCCTCTTTATTAGAGATTGGAGTCCCGTAGCACCACAAAGGATGTATTACATATAGACAATAAAATTTATTTCAAACAAGTATGTGAAGCAAAACAAGAATACAGACTCCTCCAAAGCATGATGGTTCCATATTACAATGAAAACAATCACCACTGCTCCATTATTATATAATAATTTACTAAGAAAAATTCAGGAATGTTTTGCACGTATGGGAAAAATGAATATATGAAAATAAATTATTTGTAAGTTTATAAGTAAAATATTGAAGTTTAATACATATTTGGGGACAAGTTGTTTCTGTAATACTTTGTGAATTATTTCACCATCATTAAGACAGCTTGAGAAAGCTCTTTAAAAACTAGTATAATAGAACGTGTTAAATAGTCAAGAAGGTTGTAAAAATTACTTATAACTTAATTTTAGTGTAGCCTTCACAAACTAGATTCTAGTTTCATCACCAGCTGCATGTCATCTAACAAACTATTCATTAGTAGTGTCCTAAATCAGGCACAACATAATCCTCAATCCAAAAACCTGAACTGGAAGAATAGAAACACTGACATGAGGAATGTGAATCATTATAAAGCAATGGCATATTATAGATATACAAATCTGCTGTTCAGATGAATTAATGAATGATTTCTAACTCCATCCATATTTTAGTCCCAGGAATGTGTCTATTAGTCATAATTTTAGAAAGATCTGGAAAGACTAATGTGAGTGATCATAAATATACAATATTGTCTTCTCAATTTGTAGAAATGAATCCCCTTGCAATAACTTCCATTTCAATTTCAAAAGAGAACAATTATATTCACAGGGAACATAGTTTTGTTTTGAAATGGAACAAAACCTGCTGTGGGTTGTATTTCTGTTTGCTGTGAGTATGTGTTGCTCTGGTTGGTTGATAAATACAGCCCTTTGACCTATGGCAGGGCAAATCTAAGGGGGATAGTGAAAGGAGAAAGGAGAGGCAGGGGAGACACCATCTCGCCATCTAGGGAGCAGCATGTAATAGCACACAAGTAAAACCATGGAACACGTGGCAACATATAGACTAATGGAAATGTGCTAAGTTTAGTTATAAGAGCTAGTTATCAAGAAGCTTGAGTCAAAGGCCATGGCCCTATAGTTTGAAAATAATATAAGCCTCTGTGTGTTTGTTTGGAACCAAGCAGCTACAGGATGTGAGTGGGAAATATTGTCCCGACTGTGGGCCATGCAGGACACAGGAAAACTTATGGCTACAAAAGTCACATGCCCTTTATTTATAATACTGAAATAATGTCATACCAGTTTCAATCTCAAAGGAAAACTTTCATTTTCAAAGGTTTTGCATAAAGAAAAGTATCCTAGATAAATACAATCAGTAGATGGTATCATCATCCTTTGTTATAATTATCCATAACTGATTTTATTCAAATATCAAAAGTAATTTCACCTAAGAGGCTTTCCAGTTTAATCTGCAGGTAGCATTTTACACCAGAGCTTTACCATAGAACTTTTCATCTCTGAATTTCTCAAGGTGTATATTAAAGGGTTCAACATGGGAGTGATAATCGTATAAAAAACAGTAATGCATTTATCAATAGGAAAGTTGTAAACTGGTCTGGCATACATAAAAATACATGGAACAAAAAAGAGAACAACCACCAAGATGTGGGAGCTGCATGTGGACAGGGCTTTGTGCCTCCCTTCCTGACTGTGAGCCTTAAGAGATTTTAGGATGATTCCATAGGAGCCTAGGAGGAGGATGAAGATCACAATACACATGGCTCCACCATTAGCAATGACAGTGAGGCCAATGAAGTAGGTGTCTGTGCATGCAAGTACCAGTAAGGGGGACATGTCACAAATAAAATGGTCAATGACATTAGGGCCACAGAAAGGAAGGTTGTATACAAAGACAATTTGAATCAGAGAGTGTGTAAAACCTCCAGTCCAGGCAAATATCAACAAAGTGATGCAAACCCTACGATTCATGATGGTCAAATAATGCAGTGGCTTACAAATTGCCACATAGCGATCGTAGGCCATTGCCACCAGAATGACAATATCGACACCACCAAATAAATGCTCAATAAAGAGCTGGCTCATGCAAGCTGTGAAGGAGATGGTCTTTCGATCCCAGAGTAAGTCAATAATCAACTTGGGTGAGATGGCAGTGGAGAAAAGACTATCCAAGAGTGATAGAGAGGCAAGGAAGAAGTACATTGGGGAGCCCAAGGAGGGGCTGGTAATGACTGTCACCACAATGAGTATGTTGCCCACCATTGTCACAATGTAGATGAGTAAGAATATGACGAACAAGGCTTTTCTCCCAGCAGGATCCTGAGTGAGGCCCAGGAGAACAAATTCTGTGATATTGTTGCTCTTCCCCATTGGCCCTTTCAGCAGACTTGTATCAGAGATGGCAGCTCCTAAGAACAAGACCTGCTGGGAATTTAAGTACATGAATTCATTATGACATGGAGAACATGTTCATCATTGTCTTCTACAGTGATAAGTTGCAGTATGAATTTAGTAAACAAGTCTTCGGTTTCTCCAAGAATCTAAATAAGACTTCCTTTTGAATGTTTTATTTCTCTATGATGGTTTTACCAAGTAGTACTTTGTTTCTCATAACTTCATTGACTCTATGTATTATAGTCATTCATACACTTAGAATTATTTAAAATACATTATCACACAAAATCATCACAGTTTTCAGTAATGACAGAAAATAATTCCTACTTTTAAGAAATCTGGCTTCTATGTTATCACAAATCTTCACTATCTAAATTAATATAGAAGCGATGTTGTAAAATGCTTTATCTGGTAAGAATATATTCAAAATACACTCAAGATTTCTGGGACCATAAAGCTCATTGCCATGATACTGTAACATTAGGCATGTGGCCTGCACTTCCCAAAAATACTTTCAATCTACATGGAAATCCCACATAATTTTAATATATTTGGTTTGAAACTGCATCAAGTAAGTACAAATGCATTTAGAACATTTCTTTCTATAGCAATTACTTCAAATAATTTTTATAAGACTCTCCAGGAACCACAATTCTAACCACACTTTCTTGATTTTACAAAAAAAAATTCAAATAACTCAGAAATTTTCTATCCCATGGTATCAGTAACTACTTCATCAGAAGTTAGCATTTTTCTTGTTCTTAAATGTCATCGGTAGCAAGACAGAAGGAAACAGAAACTGAGAACTGGGTTAGAGGACACTAATTATTGGTTTTAAGTATCATCTTCCAGGGCAGAAAGTGCTCAGTTAGAAATTCAGTGTCCACATCCATGAAAGCAGCATCTTAAAGGGAAAAACCATTCCTTGACTGGTGGTATATAATATGGGTTGTGAAGCCATGTGGATTTATTTATTAATCTGAGTTTCTTTCCCTTACTGTGAAGATGAACTTTTACCACATAAGAATCTTATCAATGCCTTACATGCTCATTTCTACCAGGGGACCACACTTATCATCTCATTTCTCTGGTTACTTTGTTATTACTGTTACTTTGTTATTACTTTCTACTACAGGTAAGCAGTAGAAAGCAGCCTGGTAAACATGAAGGTGATAGTTGTTAGAAAATATTTTGAGTGTTTCACTGTGACCAAGAACAAATGAATCATCACAATTGATTTCAACAGAAAAACTATTGCCTTCAGCCTGTGGTATAAATAATATTACATTTTTAATATTAACTTATATGTCCCAAGAAGTATGCACTTTACCACTGACAAGTACAAAGATTATTTATTTACCTGTGAAAGGGTGGATTTTGCCTAGAAACAAGCAAATAAGATGAGGCTGTTTGAATGGTTTTTATAGTGAAGGGGCATTTGAGGTTTTCTTGAGAAGGCAGATCTGATGCTCCTGTGTGTATCATTGTCATTCTGACCTGGAGTTGTAGAAGCTACAAGCAGAAAACAGTTCAACTGCTAAGTGACATAAGAGGGAAGTACTGTGTCCAGTACTCATCCTTATATATCATACTTCCCGTCAGGTTTTGCTCCTTCACTTTCATTAATTACCAGGACTGAATTTCACTGGGTCAAATATCCTAAGTCCTGTTTAATAATTTCCACATCAAAATCAAAACAAATTACTTAAATTTTAGCATAAAAATGTAAAAGATTAGTATTATCAAATGGTAGAATAGTATGATTGTATTTTAAACATTAGCCATTAAAACTTTTCTAAAAATAATTTAATACTATATTTAAGAACATGGTAGAACCTTAACGTAAGAATAATACACACCTAGGTGAGAGTTTATGAGGAGCAATCTGACCACAAGCTTTGATTTGGGAATACACCAACACATTGTCTGCCATCATTTTAAGATTCACACACAAAAATTAACATTAACCCTCAAGAAAAAAGATATTTCCCTTATACTCTAACAGATAAAATATGTAACTTAGACATCAAAAATATTTTATCTCTGTTCAATATTGCATAAAGTATAATCTATAATACCAATAAAACTTTAGTTTCTCTTTATTGTTATGCATGTAACATATAAAACCTTTCATATTCCAATATGGAAAATAAACACTGAGATTACGAAACTAAAAACAAATATCCTACATATGTCCTAACTAACTTCTATATTTGTCACCTTTATTTTCTCTATTTGTATGGCTCTCATAAGACAATGGGAACTTTAAAAAAAATCCACGTACTTCAAAACACAAAGAGAACAATCATTTTAAACTCCCAGTTTATGATTTCAGATCTTGCATTTGCCCTTGAGGAAAAAGTTATGACCTATTTAATAAGGATCATTGCTGAGTATAAACATATGAGTGAACTTGTGATTACAGATATAAAGATATCTAAACATAATAACAATACTTGTATAAAGGTAGCTGAATATTTTGGTTGCTATGAAAATATCAAAGAAAAGGCAAAGTTGTTATATTTGGACAACTATGTATAAAATTGACCAAATAAGTTAAATTAATTGCCCAAACCCATTTTTGATATTATAAATGAACAATAGTAACCAAAAAGAAGATATGAAGTAATGATAGTTACATGAATTATTCTCCTTTTGTTTTATTTTGGTGAATCAACATAAGGGATCTTACTTTCATGATTTACAATAATTTCCATGGGCTTAACTATTAAAAATTTTATCTAACAATGGAAAACCAGATTAATCTCATAGCAAAGCTGAAGATAAATTATTCTTACAAATTGAGAGAAACCTCTTCAGTCTTTTATTCACTCATAATTCTTAGAACTTCTCTTATTTTCTACTTAAAAACGTTACTCTATATCTCAACCATATCACCCAATGCAGTTGGTACTTTCTGCAGTTTTCTTAGAGCAGTAATAGACATTTATAGAAAATCTGACGTCTCAAGAACCAAACACCACTAAAGACACCATCTCCAGCTTGAGCATAATTGACTTTTCAGAAATCTCCTGAGACATCTACTTGTGGGTTTAGACAATTTTTTTATGGACAGACAATGCTTTGCATCATCTCTATTTCCAACAGAAAAGACTTTAAGATCACCACAAATTAGTTTGTTAAAATACTTGGAGCAAATTCAAATGGAGAAATCTCTCCTGGATAGGTTCTTTCCCTGAATAATCCCTAGAGTATAAAAGCTTGGATGTTGCAAAGAAAGAAAGTAGTTAAATGTCAAGGGACATGAAAAACCCATAATGTGAAAGAAAAAAATCCAAAATGAGATGCTTAGTAACTGTTACATGTTATAACACGCTTAGGCGAGGCAAGTAAGTGCAAATTAGCCTAAAGAAGGGAGCTAACCCAGTCTCCTTAGCCAGTTGCACTTTGCAGAGCACAGCATTACTCTGATAGTGAGAGAGATTCTACCCAAGAAGTACAGAGTCTCTGAGGAAGAGAACTTGGAACTGCAGTAACTGTTGTAGTTGACATCGCAATTCTTGAAAAGACAGCCAATCACAGTTCTGTAATTGGGAAGTAGTGGAATTGTTTGAATCCTGAATCTCTGTGAGATGAAGCCATAGTGATTTTATTCCATTCATTAAATTCTTTAATATCAAGCCATTATTAACTGAATGACTCTTTCTATATGAAAGAAATTGTTACTTTTCAAGAAAGAACAATTTCTATGTTTACAGTGTTATCCTTGTAACCACTTGTCATCAAAGCCAGTGAGCAAATATCATGTGATTATTTATAGATCAACTCTTCTGGGACACGAAGACCTTTGGCCTAAAAGTTGTGCATTTTCAACTTAGCTTGCAAAAAGATAAGGCCAACCTCCTGCAATATAATATATATATCTAATTTCTCCTTTCTTATTCATAAGTGTGAAAAGATGCACAGATGTATATATTTATTGTGTGATAACCATCTGATGTGATCATATTTCTGAAGGACCAATTATCATTGAAAGGTGGAGAATTGCTCATTTTTTGAAACATTCTCTCTGTCTTACCTTCTTATTAAGGGAACTTTGGGTCTCAGCCTATGAGAATGAACCTAAAGAAATCAATATATCAGGTATTGCAAGTCTGCAAGAACTTCAAGTCTGTATTTGCTCCCACAAGAAAAATACAGTGAGATATTTTCTCAGCTCTTTCATTTTTTAACCTAGCATTTTTTACTTCTTTACTATAATCATGTAGGTAAGTTTATCCTTCTTTAAAACTGAAGTATTGCCTTTATATCCACTGTAAAGGGTCTTAGTGATCACAAAATTCTTTAATCTGTTTTTATCATGGGTAGTTTTGCTGGGTATAATGCTGAGCTGACAGTGGTAGTCTTTCATGACTTTGAATACATCTTTCAAGACCTTTGTGGTTTTAAAGGCTTCTGTCAAATAATCATGTGTTCATAGAATGAGACAGCCTTTATAACTGACTTGATCATTCTCTCTTGCAGCTTTCAAAGCCTTTCTCTCCCCTTTTTCCCTTCTTCCATTCAAGTCACCTATGATCCACAGCTGCCTTCCAGAAACTACCACCTCCATCTGGCCCCTCTTCTTCTCTTTGGGACCTACAGATCTCAACACATTTTGAACCATGGAATCTCCACGTATCTCAAGTTACCAGGAGCCACAAAGTCCTGCCAACTGCTTGCCTGAGATTCTCCACTTACCTTATACAACCTTGAGACCCAGGACAAAGCTACATTAGCAGAAGAAACTTGTTCCAAGGTCTCAGAACTTGCTGAATGCACTTGCCTAACTGACAAACAAGACCTGGAATAGAATGGCTGTAGTCCCAAATAACATACAAATAGATGAAATTGGTATCCCAACTTTGCTATAAAGTAGCCTATTCCTCAACATTGTAAAAGCCCTCTATAAAAGAAGAAAGGTGTCTTTAGAACATTTTGAGAAAGAATGAATAATTCAACCAATAAACTAACACCAGATGCACCAAATTCCAATGAAAAATTAAAAACACTACCCAAGGAATGCTCAATCTTACCATAAAGACACATGCTCAACTATGTTCATAGCAGCATTATTTGTAATAGCAAGAACCTGGAAACAACCACTGAAGAATGGATAAATAAAATGTGGTACCTATACACAATGGAGTACTACTCAGCAGAGAAAAACAATGACATCATGAGGCTTGCAGGCAAATGGATGGAACTAGAAAATATCATCCTGAGTGAGGTAACCTAGACTCAGAAAGACAAACATGGTATGTACTCACTTATAAGTGAATACTAGATGTAAAGCAAAGGATAACCAGACTGCAACTCAAAGCTCCAGGGAGGCTAGCTAGTAAAGAGGACCCTAGGAAAGACACAGGGATCACCCAGCAATGGAGAAATGGATGAGATCTACATGAGCGAACTGGGAGTGAGTGGGGGTGGTAATGGAGGGCAAGGGTCAGGGGAAAGAGAGCTTAGGTAGGAGTGGGAGGTCCTAGCTGGATCAGGAACAGAGTGGGAAAACAAGGAAAGAGATACCACGATAAATGAAGACACCATGGAAATAGGAAGAATCAGAGTGCTAGAGAGATCCCTAGGAATCCACAAAGATGACTCCACTGTAGACTACTGGCAATGGTCGAGAGGGTGCCTGAGCTGACCTACTCTTGTGATCAGATAGCTGAACACGCTAACTGTCATGATAGAACCCTCATCCAGTGACTGATGGAAGCAGATGCAGAGATCCATGGCCAAGCCCCAGGCAGAGCTCCAGGAGTCCAATCAATGAAAGAGAGGAGGGATTATATGAGCAAGAGATATCGAGACCATAATTGGAAAATGTACAGAGACAACTAGCCAAACTAGTGGAAATACATGAACTGTGAACCTATAGCTGAGGAGCCCCCACGGAACTTGACTAGGCCCCCTGGATAAGTGAGATTATTATTAAGCTTGAACTGTTTAGGAGACCCCCAGGCAGTGAGACCAGGACCTGTCCTTAGTACATGAGCCAACTTTTTGGAACCTAGTGCCTATGCTGAGACACTTTGCGCAGCCTTGGTGCAGGGAAGAGGGGACTGGACCTGCCTCAACTGAATCTACCAGGCTCTGTTGACTCTCCAGGGAAGACTTTGCCTTGGAGGAGGTGGGAATGGGGGAGGGGCTGAGGTGTGGAAGCAGGGAGAACAGGGGAATCTGTGGTTGATATTTAAAACAAATAGAAAATCTCTTAATAAAAAGAAAAGAAAAAAAGAAAAAAGAAAAAGACACATGAACACGAGTGCGACACACACACACACACACACACACACACACACACTCACACATCTCTTCCAAAAACTACAAATTGTAACAGCAATGGATCCTAGTGGAAATGACCTGGAAGTTTTCCTGACAAAGTATTCATGAAACTGATTATAACCATAATTTAAACAATTCAAAGAAAACAAATACATGAGTGAAATAAGGAAATCAATTTAATACATGAAAGCTGAATTCAAATTGCTAAAGAAAATTTAAAGTGAAATGATGCTGGAAAAAATCCCTCAATATTATTTAATAATATTATTTATTAATAATATTATTTAACATGTCAGTGGAAGACCTCACCATCAGAACAGATCATGTCGAAAAGAAAGTCAGGGGTAGAAGACAAAGTGGAGAAAATGTATTGCTCCATAAGGGCCAATAAGAAAATATAAAAACTATAAGAGAAATATGAGAGAGTTTGGGGGCACCTTTCAGAGACCAAATCTCTGAACTGTTTGCATAGAAGGTGAATACCATAATGAAGGTATAAAGAACATCTCCGGGAAAACCATAGAAGAAAATTACCAAAACCCAGAAAAAGAGATGCCCATGAAAGTGCACCAGGTAGATAAGAGCAGAAAATAAACTATCCACGAGGTTATTAAACATTACAAACAGAGAAATGCATTGAGAATATCAACAGATATATATTTTCAGAAACTTTCTATGTTCTTGATAATTCCATAATTATTTCCCAACAACATATAAAAAATAAATTATGACAGAATCTAGAAAATATTTCTGGTTTAACAGTGCTTAAAATACAATGAATTACTGCTTAGGTATTAGCCAAATGCTTAGTATCATTTATGAAATAATTATAAAACATAACAATTATTGTAATAATTGTTTATGCCATCATTTTCTCTTTGACTAATAACCCCCAATTTATCCATGATTTGAATAATGTCAAACATGATGTTATACCCTATAATTGCAAAGAATTCATTATTTATCAAGTAAAAATAAAGTTACTAAAGAAGTACAGTTATTAAAGAAGTACATTTTTATCTATATTTTTATGCTTGGAAAATTGTGTTTTTATGATTAATTAATATTCTATTACTTATGTGTATGTATAAAGAATAGACAGTTTCTATTAAGAATAAATATGTTTTGATATAGGATATGGCATCACTATAGTTTTGAACATTATAGTAGTACATGTCTCTCTCTCTCTCTCTCTCTCTCTCCCCCTCTCTCTCTCTCTCTCCATCTGTGTGTATATGTGTGTATCTATATTTTCATTAAAGTCTGTGTATAAGTATATGTATGTATGCATGGCTTTCATATTAAAGTAAATTTAATAATTTTGTTTCTTCTAAAGAAAAACACAACAATTTATTTCCCAAAGGAACTTCCCAAATTGAAAATTGGAAAATAAACTCTATATGGAAATCTCCTGAAATGTTCCCTCTAAATGGTAAAAGCATGGTCAAAGGACACAAAATTGAGTTCACTGATTAATCACTTGGGTCTTATTGTAGGGGCAGTGCCTAAATATTCACAGGTTCATGTATGTAATTTTCCCATTTACTCAGACAGATGAGTCTTTGATAAATGGGCAATCAGCAAATCTAGACATTGGCAATGCTATCCAGGAAGTAGTTTTTCACAATTTAGGTAAGATTCATATTTTTGTCTCATATGACTCATATCATTTTGTCCTTCAAAGAATAGAGTTTTTTTTTTAATCTGTATATATTAAACAAATAACATCACGATACATACACATACATTACTCATGAAAATGTTAATTAGTACAACTGTTTTGAAATTTAAGATGTAGGCTTCTTTTCTTTCTTTTCTTTTTTCTTTCTTTTCTTTAAATAGATTCTTTTTTCCGGTTGTGTTTGGTTCTAACCTACATCTCTAGACTATCCAGTCTCTATTCCCTGGCCATCCAGACCATGTCAGCATGGGCTCTTCGTGGTGTTGGCCTCAAATTAAACCAGACAATGGCTGGCCACTCCCACAAGCTCTTTGCCACCATTGACCCAGTACGTCTTGCAGACAGGACAAATTATAGGTTGAGAATTTTGTAGCGGAACTGGTGTCCAGGTTTCTCTTTCTGTAGCCTTCAGAGTACCTTCCCATGCCAAAGAGACTAGAAAGTGGGGATGAGGGCTCCTTGCAGGCACCACCAGCTTAACTTCTCTACTTTCAAATGAGCTGTGTGGATGTTGTCCTTAGCGGCTCCACTGTCAGTTTTCAGAGAGAGAGAGACCTCAGTCCTAGCATCTCTCTGAGTTGTTTAGGGATCTCCATGGGACCAGCTCAGCTAACAACTCAACCAAATGCAATCCTGCCCCACCAATGGAAGCCTTGCCTGATTACAAAAGATGGCTAGTTTCTCCATATTCTCCCTTACTAGAAGTCTTCACCAGGGTCACACTCGTAGATTCCAGGAAGTTTCCACTGTACTGAGTTTTCACACCAGCCCCAAAATGCCTTTTAATTCCAGCTGTCTTTTCCTACACTCCCTCTCTCTATCTCTTCCGCCCCATCTCCTGTCTGCTCACTTGGTTCCCCATCCTTATCTGCCCCCAGTTCACCTGCATTATAAAACTAAAAATTAAATTTCCATGGAACATAGCTCCACCACTCTAAAGGTTCTAAATCAACACATCACAGAAATACTTGAACATCCATTGTACTGGCTGGTTTTGTGTGTCAACTTGACACAAACTAGAGTTATAAGAGAGGAAGGAGCCTCAGATGAGGAAATGCCTCCATGAGATCCTGCTGTAAGGCATTTTCTCATTTAGCATCAATGAGGGAGGGCCTAGCCCATGATGGGTGGTGTCATCCTTGGGCAGGTGGTCCTGGGTTCTATAAGAAAGTGAGATGAGAAAGCCATGGAAGCAAGCCAGTAAGCAGTATCCCTCCATGGCCTCTGCATCAGCTCCTGCCTCCAGGATCCTGCCCTGTTTGAGTTCCTGTCCTGATTTCCTTCACTGAAACAGCAATGCTGAAGTGTAAGCCAAATAAACTCTTTCCTCCCCAATTTGCTTTTTAGTCGTGGTGTTTCATCACAGCAATAGAAGTCCGAACTAACACACCCATGTTCATTGCTTGTCTCTCATAATCAGAATATTAAAAATGCAAGGTACCACTATATACTAGTTAAAATGACCATTTTTTAGAAACTCAGATGATTTCATTATAAGAAAAATGAATGGAACTGAAGATCATCAGTTTAAATAAAGTAGGCCAGACTCCAAAACAAATGTGTTTTCTCCAATTCACAAAATCATGACTGAAACAAGCAATCATCAAATTCAGTAAGGAAGGACTCTAAATGATTTCAAAGGAAAAGAGAGGCTCATTGGAGGAATTAATATAAAATGTAGCTTGAATTTTCTAATATGTATTATCTAAATTTCACTGATATATATATAAAAATCAGAAGTGGGGCAAAGAGGGGAAGAAAGTGAACCAGCATGAGGAAGGATGACAAGGGAAGGATCTTATGTAGGGAAATATGAACAAAATTCAATGGCACATGTGTCTAAAAACATGATAATTAATATCTTCATTAATATACTATCTAAGACAATAACTAAAAAATCTCCAGCAATATCAAGTTTTCACAAATATTAAAAACATGTGAAACTATAAATTGGTGCCAGCTCAAATACAGAAAATAGTCTTGCAGTTTCTTATGAAGTCAAAGGTAAGTTAACCACTAAAACTAGTTCTGCTACTCATAAGTATTTATCCAAGTTTAAGAAAACTTAGCCATGAATATGCATGTACATTTTATACTTTATTCATAATTTTAGGTATCTGGAAACAATACAAATAACTCCAAATTGGAAAGAGATTAAAAAACTAGTAAATATATATATAATGGAATATTACTGTGCAGTAAATTGATATTCCATATAAGCATACATAAATCTAACATAAACATATAAAAATAAATTCATTATACCATAGAAAATAAGACAGATTTAAAGTCTACATACTATGTCTATAAACCATAATCCTTTCTTATGATTGTGAATGGTTATATGCTCTCAAAATTGCCTTATTTATTAACTGAAAATAATGGACAATTTTCTGCTAAATCCTATTTCAATATTAATTGAGATAAATTATGTTCAAGTAAACTTAGTGTTCTATATTATGGGAGCAAAGCATATACCTTGTGTACATTTCCTGAAATTCACTTTTAATTGATCTAATATCAAAGGCTACTTTACTATATTTATGGAACGTACATTTAAAGAGTATCCCAGAGAAATCTATTGAGTAGAGGATATTATCTTATTTTGTTTTTAGTTATGTTTTAACTGAAATAGAATTATATAACTTTATACCTCCCTATTCCTACCTCCAGTGCCTCCCAGCTACCTTTCCTTGAATGCATCCTATGCCCCCTCTACTCTCAAGTTGATAGTCTCCTGGGTTTTTTTATTATTGTAATAAACAAGTATAGATATATATACAAACATAAAGATATATAAACATAACTGGCTTAATCCATTTTTGTTGCTTGTGTGTATATGGTTTCAGGGCTAACCTCTCCACTGGACAACCAATAAGGGGGCTAATCCCTGGGAGAGGCAAATTCTCATTGCTGAAGGAGTTACCTGCAATTCTTCGATATTGTCTTTTGCTAGACTTTTCACTGATTGTTCCTGCACAATTAGATACATGTTCAGTGAGAAGACAATCATATTCTATCTGTAGTTAACATTTTACACCAGAGTTTTTCCATACAATTTTTCATCTCTGAATTTCTCAAAGTGTATATTAAAGGATTTAGCATAGGAGTGAAAACTGTATAAAATACAGTAATGAATTTGTCAAAAGAAAAGTTATAAATAGGTCTGGCATACATGAAAATGCAGGGGACAAAAAAGAGAACAACCACCATAATGTGGGAGCTGCATGTGGACAGGGCTTTGCGCCTTCCTTCCTGGCTGTGATTCTTAAGAGATCTTAGGATGATTCCATAGGACAGTATGAGAAGTATAAAGACAATAATGCACATGGCCCCACCATTGGCAATGAGAGTAAGACCAATTATGTAGGTGTCAGTACACACAAGTCCCAATAATGGGGACATGTCACACATAAAGTGGTCAATAATATTAGGACCACAGAAAGGAAGGTTGAAAACAAAGAGAATTTGAATCAGGGAGTGTGTAAAACCTCCAAGCCAGGAAAATATCAACAAGATGATACAAACCCTTCGATTCATGATGGTTAAATAGTGGAGTGGCTTACAAATTGCCACATAGCGATCATAAGCCATTGCCACAAGAATGACAATCTCTGTACCACCAAATAAATGCTCTATAAAGAGCTGACTCATGCAAGCTGTGAAGGAGATGGACTTTTTATCACACACTAAGTCCATAATCAACTTTGGTGAGATGGAAGTGGAATAAGCAATGTCCAGGAATGAAAGACAGGCAAGGAAGAAGTACATTGGAGAACCCAAGGAGGGACTGGCAATAACTGTCACCACAATGAGCAAGTTGCCCATCATTGTCACAAAGTAGATGAGTAAAAACATGACAAATAATACTTTTTGCCCAGCAGGATCCTGAGTGAGTCCCAGAAGAACAAATTCCGTCACATTGTTGCTCTCTCCCATTGACCTTTCAGAGCACTTGTGTCAAAGATGACATCTCATTAAAACAAGACTTTATGATGTTGTGAACATGATTCCATTATGACATGGAGAATATCATCATCATTTTCTTCTACAATGATGAACCTGTAGCAGATATTTAGTAAACAATTCTTAAGTTCTGCTTCTATGAAACCAGATTTTCTGTTTATAATTCTATTTCTTCTATGATTATTATATTAACCCTATAACTAGCACCCTGTTTCTCATTACCTACTTCGTTCCATGTTTTATTGTCATCCCTGAAGTTGATATATTTAAAACACATTGAATCACCACTGCCACCAGTAATGACAAAAAAATAACTCTTACTTTTCAGAAATCTGGTTTCTATGGTATTAATAAAGCTTCGTTATATCAAATAAAATAGAAGCATTTTTGTAACTCATTTTGTCTGATAAGCCTATCTCCAAAATATGATCTTGATTTCTAAAAGCATAAAGTTCGTTGCCATGATATAGCAACATTTAGGCATATGACTTGCACTTCTCGAAAGACTTTCAGTCTGCATGGATCTTTCATGGAATTTTAAGAGATTTTACTTGAAACTGCATCAAGTAACTACAAATGCATTTGAAACATTTTTGTCTATGGCAATTATTTGAACTAGTTGTTATGAGACTTCCCAGGAACCACAGTTTTGACACCACATCCTTGATTTTACTTAATTCAAATAACTCAGAAATCTTCTAGCCCATGGCATCATTAAATCTTTATCAGTAGTTAGTTTTTTCTTGCTCTTAAAAGACATAGGTAGTAAAACAGGAGAAAACAGAAACTGAGAACTGGGATAGGGAATACTATTATTAGTTTTAAGTGCCAACTTCTTGGATTACAATTTGTTCAATTAGGTATTCAGTGTGCACATTCATGAAAGCAGTGTCTTAAAAGGAAAAGCCAATCCTCCAGATAGGAAGGCACTAGTCTAGGTCATTTTCTAAATTATTTACAAATATGTCACAATTCACACAGAAAGAAATGATTAGATGAGATGATTTCACAATCTTTCCAAACTGTCTAAAGGGTAATTAATGCAACCTAACCGTTTTTTCACTTGGCTAACATTTTTTTCATTTATTTATTTGGAAAAATTCTAATCACTGATAAATGAGATATAGTAACTACAGTGATGACATAATGGCTCCAGTTATCTCATTGATAGTGTGTAGAAAGGACTCATAACATATTTTCAAGAAGAACACAAGTCAGTGTTGGATAATATGGATTCTGAAGTCATTTGGCTACATTTCAATCTCAAGCAGATTCCCTTGCCATGAAATTGACCTTGGCCAATATCATAATTCTCTCAATGTTCCACTCCATCATTTTATCAGAGGAGCACACTTAGGTTCGCCTTTATTTTGTCACTTTGTTGCTGCAGGTACAGATAGAATGTATAAAGCACTGCTCAAAGTCTTTTCCAATATTGCATATGATAGCAGTAAGTAATGTTTTGAGTGTTTAACTCTGACCGAAGGGCAAAAATCATCATAATTCCTGTCATAGAAGAATTATTGCCTTAGTACAAGAATAATACTATATCTATTTTGCATAGATAAGTAAAAGGAATATTTATTGACCTGTGAATGAATATAGTATGCCTAGAAGCAAGCAAGAGGATTCTGTTTGCATGGATTCAATAGTGGAGTGGGGCATGTGAAAGAGTTTATGAGCTCTAATAAGAAGCTTAACACGATGCTCTCTCTGTGTGTACACTTTCTATTATGCCAGCATCTGATCCAGCTAATTCAGGAGATTGGCACTTAACAAAAGCTACAGACAGCAAACAGCACTCCTGTTGAATGACAAAATAGAGTGTTGTACATCCAATACTCAACCTTCCATGTCTTACTTTCATTAATGTTTTGCACCTTCACTTTTATTTACTAATAGTGCTATATTTTACCTGAAAAAAATCTCTTTGTCCAGTTTAAGAATTTCAATAACAGAGTGAAAATGAAGATTTTGAATCTAAATTGTTCTGTGTTGGAATAGAAAAAATAGACAACAATCAGGTTATGAAACTATAACCAAATGTTCTCTGTATGTTCAAATAAACTTCTGTGTTTATTTAATTTGCCCTATTCTTATCCCCCTCATGAGACTGTCTGACCATCAAGAAATACATGTACTACAGTACATCACATGAATATTCACCTCATATTCCATATCATAAAGTTTCCAAAAGTTGGGTACCATAGTAACTCTCTAACAATATTGTGGTGATATATGGTGTACCCCAATAAAGCTTACCTGGAGATCACAGGACAGAGCCAGGCACTAAATTAGACATAGAGGGCAGGCAGTAGCAGCACACACCTTTAATCCTGTCACTCAGGAAGCAGAGATCTGTCTGGATCTCTGTGAGTTCAAGCCCACACTGGGCTACATGAAAGAAACAGAACCAGGCAGTGGTGACACATGCCTTTAATCCCAGAAAGTAATATGGCAGGACATAGGAAGGTAAATAAGGCATGAGGAAACAGGAGCTCGCTCTCTTAAGGCTGAGAATTTCATAAAGGTCAGCCAGTGGCTGGCTGTTTGCTTCTCTGATCTTTCAGCTTTCACCCCAATATCTGGCTCTATGCTTTTTATTATAAGACCATTTAAGATTCATGTTACACACTATGATTGTGCTTTCAGCACTAGCCAATAAAGATTTTTCTGGAAAACTCTTTTCACACAGTTTTCAATAGCATTATGGTACTTTAACACAGAAATTAGAAGTATCTGAGTGAAAGTATGTGACCGACAGTCTGATCATAGGGGCTTTTCTGTGTATATGTACTAACATGTTGGTTGGCATCATTTTAAGATTCATACATAAAATTAACCCATTATAAGCTTTTGCCTATATTCAAACACATGATACATATATAATTTTAAATTTGCTAATACAAATATACATATTAGTCTTTCTTTGATAAATGTCTTAGAAATTATAAAATGAAGTATTAAATTAATTTTAATTGTTATTCACATAGCACACAAACGGTTTTAAATTGGTAAATAGATAATAGGCACCAGCCAGGTTATGAAACTAAAACAAATGGACTCTGTATGTTCCAATGAACTTCTGTGTTTTTTCTCACATTATTTTGCCCTATTCACATGCCGCTCATGAGACTCTCTAACCTTCAAGAAATACATAGTAGACCATAAAAATACTCACCTTGTATTCCAAGTTCAGTACTTCAAGAACTCATATCTTGCATTTGTCCTCAGTGGAGGGAATCATGAATTCTTTTGTTAGAGAATGCTGTAGTTTATAAACGTATTAGTACACTTGTGAAGACAGGTACAAAGATACTAAATCATACTACCACTACTTCACTGTAGAAATGTGACTGATAATTCTTAGCTGCTGTGAAAATAATAGAGAAAAGTAAAGTTACTTAGTTCACACAAATATGTATAAATTCACTAAATTAATGAAGGCTAATTATTCAAACCCATTTTACAGTCACACATCAACAAAAGATAAACATTAAAGAGAGTTGTAAGAATGTCCTTTCAGTCTGTTTTGGTGAAGCAGATAAAACGATATTTCCTTGAGGATTTACCAAAGCTACCATGTGCTCAGCTCTTCAGTCTTTCTAACATTTAAATAACAATAGAAAAGCAGAGATTAAGTGCTTGCTAAAGTTGATAACATCTTCTTCATAAGTGGAGCAACCTCTTCAGTCTTTTACTAACTCCGAGGCAGTTGACACCTTCCACAAACTTCAATAAACAGTGATGAATACAAAAGAAGACAATAACTTGAGGACTAAATAGGAAGACATCTTCCACCTCAAGTATAATTGAGTTCTCAAAAATCCATTGGGTCATTCTAAAGTGAAAATAATCTTCCATTTATATATACAGATAATCTTACATGTGTATGTGGCTCTGTGTCAACATTTCCAATAAATGAACTTGTTAGAAGGCCTGGCAGAAATTTAAATGAAATATCTCCTAGACAGGTTTATTTTCCTGAACAATCTCTAGGGGAAAGGTGCTGAGTTACTCACAAGGAGAGTAGTTAAAGGCCAAGGGACATGAGAAGCCTATAATGTTACACATACAAATCTAAAGGGTCACTACTTCCCTGATAGCTACCTTTCTTGGTATCAGAAGGTATTATGGATCCCGCTGAGGGACAAAAGTTATCAACACCCCTACACAGCAGTAATTCTAAAATAATGACTGGTAAATCAAGAGAGCCCCTTGGTACAATAGAGGCACTAAACTCTTGGAGGTAACAAACAGCTATCAAAGTGGACTGAAGGCCTGCTCCTGAAGAAGGAGCTCATTCCTGGTACTGTGAACCTAGCCAAGTACATGGGGTTGGACAGGTCGTAGATGCTAAAGGAAGTCCTAGTACTACCATTTTGTTAAATTGATATGGTATCCAACTGCCTTCTAAGTGCTTAACTCTATACCCATACACTAGTGCAATCTTTCCTCCTTATCAAAGCAAGTTCTCCTTGCAGTAGACAAATATTATTAAAGAGATCTACAACTAGACAGATAAAAGCGAATAATTAATTAACTATGGAGTATTTAGCCTTAAATGGGTCATCTCTGCCACATTTCCTCCCCCTCCAAGGCTCAGGAAACATAGGCAAAGTAGAGACAAAATGTCTGTAAGTGCCAGAAATCAGGGAGGACTATGTCAAATCATTGTCATTCTAACATGATATAGTCACTGAACCATGAACTCACAGAGGCCAGGTTTACCTACACAAGACCTTTGCAAGATCAAGTCAGTCTACATTCTGGGTCTCACACCCCACTGAGGAGCTATTTGTGATTGAAAGTTAATGAGGATGGCCCTGTATCATACACACATGAGCAACACTAATTGGACTCAATGAATTAAAATGAGAATGTGGTTTGTTTTTGCTCTTTTTTTGGGGGGCCACTACCCAGCTCCCAAAATCACACATGGAGGCTTATTCTTACTTATGAATGCTCTACCTTAACTTGGCTTAGTTTCTAGCCAGCTTTTCTTAACTTATCCTGCATTTGTCTCTACAAATGCAAAATGAACAAAAGTAATGCACCTTAAAATAATATTCCCTAACAAGATGGCATGAAGTTGGGAGGGGAAATGTTCAGATAGGTGTTCTGGGAGTGTTAGTAGAAGGAAATATGGAGAGGATATGATCAAAATTCATTGTATATGTATATGAAAATCTTAATGAAAGCTATTAGGGTCCATCCCAAAAGCTTTCTCCCAGAGTCCAAGGAAGAATCTACAACCAGCTAGGAATCTACTAAGATGAGGGTATAAATAAATCTATACACACCATGCTCAGTTCATCCACTTTATTGTCCTAAGTAAGCTTTAACTAAATATATAGCTTCTTTTCATCTCTCATTCTTAGCTCCTCTCTTGCCTGACTATCAATACATTTCTCTGCCGTTCTCTCTTTGTTCTACCTTAGTTCTACCCAGAGTCTCTGAAGTTTCCAGTGTTTATACACATCCAATCAGCAATTCTTTGGCCAAAGCAAGGTCATAAGGCTTGAATTCTTTTAGGGTCATAAAAGCAGGTAAGAGTTTACACCAGGCAATGACTGTCAGGCTTTCTTTATGACTCAAGGTGGGAGTGATTAAGGGTCAAGCTGGAACAGGGACAGAGTGGGAGGGCAGGGAGAAAGATACCATGATAGATGAGGACATCTTGGGAATAGGAAGAGGCAGGGTGCTGGGGAGGCTCTCAGGAATCCACCAGGCTGACCCCACCTTGGTCTGCTGGCAGTGGTCCAGAGGGTGTCTGGACCGTTCTACTCTAGTGACCAGCCTAGCAAATAATCTAGCTGTCATCATAGAACCTTTGTCCAGTGACTGGTGGAGGCAGATACAGAGATCCACGGCCAGGCACCAGGCTGAGCTCCAGGAATCCAATTGATGAGAGAGAGGAGAGGTACTGCAGGCAAGGGACGTCGAGATCATGATGGGAGGATGTGCAGAGATGACTGGCCACACCAGTGGAAGCCCATGAACTGTGGACTGGTGGCTGTGGAGCCCCCATGGGACTGGACTAGGCCCTCTGGATACGGAAGACGGTTGTTTTGCTCAAACTGTTTGGGGGGCACCCAGGCAGGGGATGGGGATCTGTCCCTGGTCTATGGGCAGGCTTCTGGAATCCGGTGCCTGTGGTGTGACACCTTGCACAGCCTTGGTGCAGTGGGAAGGGGCTTGGACCTGCCTAGGCTCAATGTGCTGGGCTCTGCTGACTCCCCATGGGAGACCTCGATTTGGGGGATTGGGGATGTGGGGTGTCTTGGGAAAGAGGACTGGGGGTGGGAGGAGGGAGGAGGGGGATCTGTGGATAGTATGTGGAGTGAGTAGAAAATTTCTTAATAAAGAAAAATGAAAGAAAAAATAGATAAAAGATATAGAATTAACCACATACAAATTGAGCATGTACTTTACAGTGAGATGTGGTTGGACTAGATATCTGCATGTGAGACAGTTATTGTTAGGTTCTGCAGTTCAGTTTATTTCTCCTAGTGTGTTTTTGAAATTTTCAAGTTTGTTGTAAAACCTTGTTTTATAATAGATAGTATGTATAAAATTAGAAATAAAGAGGATACACATAAAAAAAGCCTCAGTGAACTCTTAATGGGAACAGGGTCAAATGAGAGGGAGAGAGACCTTAAATCAATTAGGGAAATTTAAGAAGGGAAAAGAGGGTATCCCTGTGTAATATTGCATTCCTAAGTGCCATTAGATAATAAGCTAATTAGTAAAGCAAAGTGAAAATAAGTACAAAGTGTTAATAATTTGTCAGGGTGAGGTTAGCTAGGGGCAACACTTTCCTATCTGCTGGCAAGGTGAGCCCAGGGCACGCTGGTTCCCTATCTATCTAAAAGCTGTGAATCAACAAATTCAGACATGTTGTAATTCTATGTCCTTGGATGTCTGAGAATGTCTCAAATGAGATACTTTTGCCTGGACACTTAACACTGACCAAATGCCTGCTAATGAAGGTAATTTCAGGAAGGCAGACCTCTAAGTTTACACTGGAAAAGGAACAGAGACCTGGTTGTGGGAAACAGGTATTTGCTTGTATGACTGATTTCACACATAGCTAAAGGAAAGTTATCCATATGTCCCAAATGTATAGTGGAAACTATGCCCAGTAAAAGATCAACCACACTGTTAGAAGTTCTTGGAAAACGAATCAAATGGGAAAACTACAATAGCACACAGGAAATCCACTGCAGAAAACAACTCATACATTCAAAAGGCAATAACCCCAAAGCACCTCATGTTTTGGCTTCAATCTCCACCAGAGCCTCTGACTTTAATGGGTCAGCCTTAAAGTCAGTGCCAGATGAGTTCCTATTTCATATTTCTGCAGTTCTCAGCAAACTCTCATCAATTAGACCAAAATGCTGCAATGTAAAATGAAAAAGATCATAGATAAAATGATCAATGAACTGTTACACAATATGAAACACTTTGAAGAAGCAATAAATGTGTAAATCAGTCTAAAAGAAGCTTACCCTGTCTCCCTGTCCAGCCATAACCTGGCAGAGTACAGCCTTACTCTGGCATTTGAGAGAGACTCTGGCCAAGAAGCTCTTGGTCTCTGAAAAGAGAACTTGGAACTGAAGAATCTGTTGTAGTTGACATTGTTCTTGAAAAGATAGTCAGCTACAGTTCTGAGCAATTGATAGGAATGGTGATATCTGAATTCAAATCTCTATGTTATGGGGCCCTGATGATTCTATTTCATTCAATCAGTCCCCTTTTCCATCCTTTTTATTCTTACTTACATTGTGTCATAAGATACTTTCCTGATGGTAAGCATAGCACCTTCCAGTATGAAAGCTAGCCAATAGGGATGAAACTTCCAGGTTAGTATCATCTTGGTTTATCCATGGTCTATGATTCAAGTATGCATTGTCTTTAGCAGTAGTATCCTAAGATAAAGTTCTGAAAGCTAACCAAGGACAATGGCAATAGTCTGCAGTGTTTCAGGGAAGTATGGGACCTCACTGACTAACAACTCAAAAATAAGTAACTTTTACTGGCATAGGATTTTAATTGATAGTCTATAGTGTCCACCCACTCATCCACCCACCCAAATTATAGGACATTCCTGCTTTGTTTGTTTGTTTGTTTGTTTGTTTGTTGAGACAAGGTTTCTCTATGTAACTACCCTGGCTGTCCTAAAACTTGCTCTGTAAACCAGGCTGGCCTCAAACTCACAGAGATCTGCCTGTCTCTGCCTCCAGAGTGCTGGGATTGAAGGTGTGCACCACCAGTGCCGCATTATAGAGTATTCTCATTTCAATTATTTACATATGTGTCTGTACATATGTATATGTTTTAGGGAGCATCTATATTAGTAGTTTTCTACATAAGTTTTTTAAAGGCTTTTGGTGTCACTTATCCCTTCCCATACTACCTCCTATAGCCTATATCATACCATACTCCATTTAATCTTTCCCTTTTCTCCTTCATACTACACACATTCTATCTCCTTAAGTTGAAATTCCCCAATTGCTCTGAATAATTTTCTGACTTTTATGGATAATTCAATTTAAACACATATATACCTAAAGGTGCACATGAGAAAGAAACATGCCTCTTTTTATTTCTGGGCCTGTGTTACCTAAACTCAGAATGACTATTTTAAGCTCTCTATATTTATGTGCCAATTTCATAATTTCATTTTTCTTACAACTTAATAAAATCCCATTGTTTATATGTACCACATTTGTCTTAAGCCATTCATCATTTGATACAAGTACAGGCTGTTTTTTTTGTTTTTCTTTCATGGCATGAATGTGAATATTTACTTACATTTTTATTTTTAGCATTAACTAGGTCAAGAACCTCTGCCCAGAAAGGACATAAGAGCTATGAGAGAACCTACTACTACTATTCTGCTAAATGGACATAGTATGAAACTGAGCTATAAATAGCCCTTCTAGCTGAAAATTCTTTGGCAATTGGTGAGTGCTGGGAGAAGAAGAGTTGGTTCTTCGGAGTTGTTGCTCTTGGAGCAAACCATACTCCATAGATGACTCTACACTCATACACATATTGGTAGGCTTAGGTTGACTCAGTTTGTTTTTAAAAAGTATACATGATATTGGGAAGGAAAAATGGTAAGAGAAGGATAGAGGGGGAGTTGAAGGGGAGAGAATGAAGTATAGACCTGATCAAAATACATCACATGTATACATGCAAATTTAGTATAAAAGCTCAAAGGATAATGTATTCTCCTTTTCTGAGGGCTTCATATAATGAAAAGCATGTTTGAGATTCATTGAGTAGACAACATGAGCCTTTGTTAGAATTTATTCCCAATTGATTGTATACAGCTAATAATTTCTTACTCGATTTGTAGTTAAAATTTTATGCCAGAGTTTCTGCATGCAATTTTTCATCTCTGAATTTCTCAAAGTATATATTAAAGGATTCAACATAGGAGTGATAACTGTATAAAAAACAGAAATAGATTTATCAATGGGGAAGTTGGAAACAGGTCTGGCATACATGAAAATGCAGGGAACAAAAAAACAGACAACTACCATGATGTGGGAACTGCAGGTGGAGAGGGCTTTGCGTCTCCCTTCTTGACTATGAGTCCTGAGAGAGTTTAGAATTATTCCATAGGAGACAAGGAGAAGGATAAAGACCATTATGCAGCTTACTCCACCATTGGCAACCACAGTGACACCAATGAAGTAAGTGTCAGTGCATGCAAGCCCCAATAATGGATACATGTCACACATAAAGTGGTCAATGACATTGGGACCACAGAAAGGAAGGTCATAAACAAAGAGAATTTGAAGCAGAGAGTGAACAAAACCTCCAGTCCAGGCCACTCCCAATAGCAGGATGCAAACCCGTCGATTCATGATGGTCAAATAGTGCAGTGGTTTACAGATGGCCACATAGCGATCATAGGCCATTGCCACCAGAAAGAAGACCTCAGTACCACCAAATAAATGCTCTACAAAGAGCTGGACCATACAAGCTGTGAAGGAGATGGTCTTTTTATCGTGGAGTAAGTCTGCAATCAACTTGGGTGAGATGGTATTACAGTAAACAGCATCCAGGAGTGAAAGGCAGGCAAGGAAGAAGTACATTGGTGAGCCCAAAGAGGGACTGGAAATAATTGTAAACACAATGAGCAAGTTTCCCACAATTGTCACAATGTAGATGATTAAAAACATCACAAATAATGCTTTTTGCACAGCAGGATGTTGAGTGAGGCCCAAGAGGATAAATTCTGTGACATTGTTGTTCTGGCCCATTGATCCTTTCATAATGCTCCAGAGAAAAAAACACATAAGAACAAGGTCTGGCATGGAGTTGTGTACATGACCATGGGTCCATTATGGCATGGAGCACACCATTGTCCTTATCTGCTTCAGTCATGAACCTGTAGTGGACATTTAATAAACATTTCTAAATTACCCTTACAAAGAGCTGAGCACATCTTCTGTTGATCCTGTTTCACTTAAAATACTTTTCTTAAGCATATAAGAACTAGAGTCTATCTAAGGTTTCAAGGGATCTCTATATCATCCTCATTCATACACTTAAGCTTTTTATTTAAAATACGTTATATTTTAGCATGGTTGTTAGCAACCAAATAGTGAATGTGTTCCTGATTTATATGAGCTTAATCTCTTTAGTGTCATTAACGTCTATCTAAATTTATCAACTACTGTAGAGTAACTTTGTGGAAGGGGTTGTAGTGTGGGGAATATCTTTAAAATATGATCTGTAACTTGAGGAGCAATCAGCTTATGGCAATGATGTTACACGATTGGATCTTCACATCTAAAAGAGATTTCTGTTTTCTTGTATATCTTATTCAATTTTAAAAGATTGAACATTAAGCAATACCAAACAACTATAGAAGTGCTTAGTACATTTCTGCCCAGAGCAGTTACTCCACCTGATTCTCTCTCTGAAGAATCCCAGTCGTCGTAATTCTCCCCTTGCACCACAACACTACAGCGTTCAATAACTTCAAGGAGGTCAAACACAGTTCTACTGAAATCTTTTGACCCAGGACTGTTAGCAACTATTTCATCAGCTGCTAACATGCTTCAGAAACCTTAAAAGGAGGGGAACAGTGAAACAGAAGAAAATAGAGAATGGTAGCGCACTAGAGAACAGCCTTCATGTTATACACAAACCTTCCTGCATAAAAAGTACTCAAGCAGAAATCTAGACAAGCCCAGAGCATCAAAATCAAAATGGAGGCGTCATGTCCTACATGAGAAAGCAAGCATCCAAGTCCTTTTCTAAATGTCTGTTGTCACACCAAAAGTTAGTCAGTGAGGAAAATTATTTCAAAATGCTTCCAGATAAACAACCTGCGTGTATACTCCTGCAGCCCTTTCTCTTTCTATTCTGCTGATTCATTTTCTTTTATATTTGCACAGTCATGTAACAGACTTCAGGCTTACTTCCATATCCTCAAAAATTCTACTTGGTAGTAATTAGGATCTGATAATTACTGTGACCAAATAATGGCTATGTTGCTCTAATTGAATGTTATCTATAGAGGAACCAGGATGTACTGGAAGGCAGTGCACGGGGCAGTGGCGAATGAGGAAGAGTCTGGAGTGATGCAGCTCATGTTGGGACCACAGGTTCATTAACTTGATATGAAGGTAACCTTGAAACCCTAACAAACCTCCCTATGCCACTACTTCATCATTTCCTCCAGGAGAACATGCTTAGCATGTACTTTCCCCAGCACTTTGTTATTCTTGTTATATGTGATGACTAAAGCACCACTTAGCATCCAGTATAAATCTAGATTGATGACTGACATTACCAATGCTTTTAAGAGTTTACTCTGACCAAAGACAATAAACCATCCCAATCATTATCCACTAAGTAAAAATGATTTTCACAGCCAAGGATGTAAATAGCAGTATATCTTGTAATTCATGAGCACCATTTGAGGGATAGATTAAAAATGATATTTTAGGGATTACCTGTTTTATCATATGTAAATGCTGGCAATATTTACCTGTAAAGAAATTCATTTTGTATAGAATCAATTAAGAATATCCTGTGCCATGGATACATTAACTGGGGTAGGAAGGAAACCTTAAGAGAAAGTCTGAGAACTGTCTAGAAGCCATGATGCAATTTCTACATGTATCATTCCCACTAGTGTCAAGTACTGATTCAGGAGGTCTGGACAGCAGAAGCTACAAGCTGGTCACAGCACAGCTGCTGAACGGCTTAAGAGTAAAAGCGTTCTGTGGTCAATACATATGATTTCCCATCTTATTTCATGAACATTTTAGCATATTTAGTCTCATTGATTATCACTGCTCCATTTCAAGAGGACCAGTCTCCAGAGTGTTTCAATTAAATAGCAAGTATAGAGCCCTCAAGCTATCTAGTATGCTATATAGTTTACATATACAAAGCTGTTAAGCTTTTCTAGAAAAATAACAATTTTTAAGACATGGCAGTCTTTAATACAACATTTTTATGAATCTTGGTAACAGTATGTAAGAAGCTCTCCAATCACGGTTTTTTTTATGTATATGTACTAACTTGTTGGCCAACCATCATTTTAAGATTCACATATGAATGTCTACATCAAGCCTCCAAAATACACATTAAAAACATTTCCCTTTTACTCTAACACATTTAGTGTATAGAATTTAAATTTTCTAATATAAATATGTATAATTACATACTTATTAACATATCATGTAAAATATATCCATTACATAAATAACAAATAATCGTGTTTTATATATTTACTTATATAATATATAATATGTGCTATTGGCCATTGTGGAAAATAAACACGTCAGTATAAAAAATTAATCCAATATATTATGCTTCATCCAATGAGCTTCTGTGTTTTCCAGATTTATTCTACTAGTTTTGATACCTCTTTGAAACTTTCTGACCTTTAAAACTTTGCTTAATTTCAGTGCAACACAAGAATATCACATTTTGTTCCTAGTCTGGTGTTGCAAAACTCATATCTTGTCAGATAAAATCATTGCCTCCTTTACTCAATATAAATGAAGTATAGAAAGATGAATACATTTATGAAGAGAGATAGAAGGACCATCAAATATAATATACTTACTTTATAAAGGTAGTTTAATGTTATTACTTTATATAACCAAATAAAATGCTACATTCACATGTAAGTGTGAGATAGTAACTTAATTAGCAGAAACTAATGTTCAAACCCTGTATGGATAGTAAAAAAAATTCATTTAAAAATGTACTTATATCAATTTTTCCTTCTTCTATTATGATGAAATAAAATGAGAATCTTCATTTGAGGATTATAGTAACAAGCTGTTTGTCTAGTTATTAAACATTTTATGTAACTGTAGAAGGCTTGAGATTTAGCCTCATAGAAAATTGAGTGGCACACTTTCTCATAACTAGAGGAAAATCTATTCACTCTTACTCATTGAAATAAAATCTTAAGATTCTTATTTTCTAATTAAAAAAGAAAATCATCCTGTATCAC